>JACBWV010000364.1:6501919-6605509 GCA_013435795.1 Chlamydomonas sp. ICE-L
ACTTGGATCGCTTTTAGTGTGGAGAGGATAAATAGTGAAGTCGTGAGATTTTGTTGCGAGTATCTCTTCACTCGTTTCCTACTTCTGTAGCGCCTGCGCCTGCAGCTCGCATGGATAGAAGAAGGCCAAGACCGCACCAGCACCAGCTCATGGGATCGAGGTGGGTAACAGGCTCCATCAACTCCGCCATTGAAGAAGGGTTAAGTACCAGAATTTTGCTAGGCACGAAGCAAGGTGTTCGCATGATTGGAATAATTGTCGAATTACTAGGTGTTGCGAGTATCTCCCCAAGCACCTGCACCTGCGCTACGATGCGCCACGGCAGCTGAAATTTCTTGGATGAAAGGACCGAAGCTGGAAATGAGGCTCCAGCACCTCCACCATTAAACGAGGCTAGAGCAACTCAGACAGTAATCATTCTGCCAGAATTATTGTGTAAGTTCATAGGTTGTTGCTACTATTTCCCCCTCGCTCCCCCACTTACAAGACGACTGCGCCTACAGTAGCATGCGCCATTCGGCACGTAGAAGTTCAGTAAATTCGCTCGTGCCCAGGTCTTGCCGGTCAACTGGTTTCGGACATTGCCAGCGTTATCTCCTAAACCCCACTCAACCGTGGCACTTGCACCGTTGGCAGACAGTTGGCTTGTGTGCATATCTCCTGTTTCCTCCTGCTTTTCATTAACGGCGAAGCCCCTCGCGCCCCCCCCCCCCCCTGGAAGCTAATCTTCCTCGGCCACTACGTGCCGGCTGTCACTTTAGCTCTTCTGTCACTTTTGTTTTTCCTTTTCCTTGTCGAATCTAGGGTATAGCATCCTTCCTGTCAAGACACTGCCACGGGTTTAACTGGCCTCGAGTTCACAACCAGGTGTTACTAGATGACGCTGGCATTGTCCGAAACCATTGGACCGGCAGGAAGGAATGGGCGCATGGGTAGAATGTAGACCAGGCGCACAGCGCATGAAGTGATTGGCGAGGTCGGAGTTGAATCTAAATGAGGCTGATAAGGAAGCCTATCTATTTTTGAGTAAGTCGTTACAGTAGGATACACACGAACAACACAGGACTGGGCGTATTAGTTTCAGGAGAAGATGAAGTCTGGTTAGTTTTGTTGCGAATAATTGTGCAGGCCGCTCCGTACTTCTCTAGTGCCTGCGGCTGCAATTCGCATGCGCTATGCATTACCTACGAATTAATCGGCAAAGAAGATCTGAAAGGAGCAGGACCTGGCGCATGGTGAAATGATGAGCGAGAGAGAGATAGACGCAACCTCTCAGCCTCGAGACGTCCCACGACAACCTGCATGCTCCATGAAAACACTGGGACGAGCTGTATAGATTGCCTCGCCAGTTGATGAAAGAGACGTAACTGTAGGGTTTTACTCGGAACAACAGGAGAATGAGTACGCATGATGATACGCAGAAATAGTGAAGTCGTGCGATTTTGTTGCGAGTATCTCTTCACTATCGTTTTCCTACTTCTGTAGCGCCTGCGCCTGCAGCTCGCATGGATGGAAGAAGGCCAAGACCGCACCAGCACCAGCTCATGGGATCGAGGTGGGGTAACAGGCTCCATCAACTCCGCCATTGAAGAAGGGTTAAGTCACCAGAATTTTGCTAGGCACGAAGCAAGGTGTTCGCATGATTGGAATAATTGTCGAATTACTAGGTGTTGCGAGTATCTCCCCAAGCACCTGCACCTGCTGCTACGATGCGCCATGCGGCAGCTGAAATTTCGATGAAAGACCGAGGCTGGAAATGAGGCTCCAGCACCTCCACCATTAAACGAGGCTAGAGCAACTCAGACAGTAATCATTCTGCCCGAATGATTGTGCAAGTTCATAGGTTGTTGCTACTATTTCCCCCTCGCTCCCCCACTTATCAAGCGCCTGCGCCTCCAGTAGCATGCGCCATTCGGCACGTAGAAGTTCATAAATTCGCTCGTGCCCAGGTCTTGCCGGTCAACTGGTTTCGGACATTGCCAGCGTTATCTCCTAAACCCCACTCAACACGTGGCACTTGCACCGTTGGCAGACAGTTGGCTTGTGGCATATCTCCTGTTTCCTGCTTTTCATTAACGGCGAAGCCCCCTCGCGCCCCCCCCCCCCCCCCCCCCCACCCCCCCCTGGAAGCTAATCTTCCTCGGCCACTACGTGCCGGCTGTCACTTACTCTTCGTCACTTTTGTTTTTCCTTTCCTTGTCGAATCTAGGGTATAGCATCCTTCCTGTCAAGGACACTGCCACGTGTTTAAATGGCCTCGAGTTCACAACCAGGTGTTACTAGATGACGCTGGCATTGTCCGAAACCATTGGACCGGCAGGAAGGAATGGCGCATGGGTAGATGTAGACCAGGCGCAAGCGCATGAAGTGATTGGCGAGGTCGGAGTTGAATCTAAATGACGGCTGATAAGGAAGCCTATCTATTTTGAGTAAGTCGTTACAGTAGGATAACACACGAACAACCACGGGACTGGGCGTATTAGTTTCAGAGAAGATGAAGTCTGGATAGTTTGTTGCGAATAATTGTGCAGTCGCTCCGTACTTTCTCTAGTGCCTGCGGCCTGCAATTCGCATGCGCTATGCAGTACCTACGAATTAATCGGCAAAAGAAGATCTGAAGGAGCAGGACCTGGCGCATGGTGAAATGATGAGCGAGGAGAGAGATAGACGCAACCTCTCAGCCTCGAGACGTCCCACGACAACCTGCATGCTCCATGAAAACACTGGACGAGGCTGTATAGATTGCCTCGCCATTGATGAAAGAGACGTAACTGTAGGGTTTTACTCGGGAACAAAGGAGAATGAGTACGCATGATGATACGCAGAAATAGTGAAGTCGTGAGATTTTGTTGCGAGTATCTCTTCACTCGTTTCCTACTTCTGTAGCGCCTGCGCCTGCAGCTCGCATGGATAGAAGAAGGCCAAGACCGCACCAGCACCAGCTCATGGGATCGAGGTGGGTAACAGGCTCCATCAACTCCGCCATTGAAGAAGGGTTAAGTACCAGAATGTTGCTAGGCACGAAGCAAGGTGTTCGCATGATTGGAATAATTGTCGAATTACTAGGTGTTGCGAGTATCTCCCCAAGCACCTGCACCTGCTACTACGATGCGCCATGCGGCAGCTGAAATTTCGATGAAAGACCGAAGCTGGAAATGAGGCTCCAGCACCTCCACCATTAAACGAGGCTAGAGCAACTCAAACAGAAATGATTCTGCCCGAATGATTGTGCAAGTTCATAGGTTGTTGCTACTATTTCCCCCTCGCTCCCCCACTTATCAAGCGCCTGCGCCTCCAGTAGCATGCGCCATTTGGCACGTAGAAGTTCATAAATTCGCTCGTGCCCAGGTCTTGCCGGTCAACTGGTTTCGGACATTGCCAGCGTTATCTTCTAAACCCCACTCGACACGTGGCACTTGCACCGTTGGCAGACAGTTGGCTTGTGGCATATCTCCTGTTTCCTGCTTTTCATTAACGGCGAAGCCCCCTCGCGCCCCCCCCCCCCCCCCCCCCCCCCCCCCTTCCCTGGAAGCTAATCTTCCTCGGCCACTACGTGCCGGCTGTCTTTTCTTTTCTAGGCGCAGGCGCTTGAGAAGTGGGCAGCCTGGGGCGAGATACTCGCAACCTCGGAATTTCGAAAAATAACTGCCCAATGATGCGAACAGCTCCCTCTCTTTCTTGTACAATTCTGTTGCCGTTTGGTGGCGAAGGTGTAGGAGCCTCGTTCTCAGCCTCGTTTCGAGCAGTGCACCACCCCACTTGAGCACTTCTACGTCTGAAATTTTTTCATGGAATGGCTTCGTTCACAGCCTCGTTCATAATGGGCAGCAGAGCATACTACGCCTCGCCTCGTGACGTTTTATTTTTATGAGTTTGAATGTGTTTGATAGCTTGCGAGTTATGGAGTCACTGGGTGAGGGTGGTGGCGATGATGCTGAACACGGGTCGCAGGTGAAAAATAATTGAGCGCAAATGTGCAGAATTTCGCACGAAAGAAAGGAAGCTATTCGCACGACTGGGTAGATATTTTTCAAAGTTCCGACGTTGCGAGTATCTCGCCCCTTGCAGCCCACTAATCAAGCGCCTGCGCCTGGAGCTAGCATGCGCAGGCGCCACAGATTTACCTTTGAGCCGGCAAATCAATGTGATGAGGTGGCGGTGCACGATCTATGGCTATGTGCTGGCACGTCGGTCACTCCTTTGGATGGCCGATAGGGCGTCCAACGGGCGCGCCCAGCGCCAGCGCCCCCCCCCCCCCCCCCCCCCCCCCCCCCCCCCCCCCTCCCCCCCGATACATATTTGGTACATCAGCACCCTCAGCACCGTAAGCTGCCGTAAGTTTAAGAAGGTAACTAATGCATTCATACTTACTTCAAAAGAAAAGCTCAGGTGTAAACGGCACCGTTTTTTTTCCATTGCACACGCGCCACACGCAGCAATTTGTTCAGACTATGGCCCGCTGCCTGACCTCTGACTGACTACGGCAGTACGGCACCCGCATGCCATGTCATAGTGTCGTGATCTTCCTATCGGAAATCCACAAGTTGGCACAAGGCAGATCCCTTTCCCCAATCTCCACTTCGTCCCCTGATTTCATGAACGAATGTAGCCTAAGAGCAATGCAAACGCGATGGTCGCAAATTGCGGGCTTGCGGCAAGATAGGTTCTGGGGGACCGTCTGGCGCAACATGACACTTGCGTTCATGATTATGCTCCGTCATAAGTCAATGCTCGCAGGTAAGAGTGGGGATCGACGTTTCTTATGATTTCGGGTATTTGCTAGGAATCCTGCGATGACTCGAAGCTCTTAGGGCGGTGTGTGTGTGTGGGGGGGGGGGGGGGGGGGGGGGGGGGGGGGGGGGGGGTTCTCGCGCACCAGGAAACATCGAAACCATGGAAGGTACTTCCTAACCCTCGCCTCCCGCCCCTGCGCCTGCGTCGCCATAGCACATCAGCCAAATCAAGCAGAATAGAAGAACGCTCGGTTTTATACCATACTTGCTTTCTGATATTCCTGCTTAATATGGGAACTAAGCTCGATGGCCTACGTGCGTCATCGTCCCCATATTCGATCCCGAGATGCACTGTTGGGGTGGGGGGGGGGGGGGGGGCCCCGGGGGGGGGGGGGTCGGCCGGTCTTCGGCTCCCTTTTATTTGGCTTGAAATGGTGCGTTATGGGCGAGAGGGGTGCCGCAGGGGAGCAGAAAGGGTGTCGAGGACCCCCTATATTTGCAGCAATGAACTGCAGTGTATCGATCGAGCACGACCCCACTAGCCAGTCGAATATTGCGCACCAGGGTCAAGGGACAGGGGGGAAGAGGAGCCAGATAGACGACTTATTACAGGACTCGGAAAGTTCTAGAAATGTCTGGGCAGAGCTTTGGGTGCTACAGGCAGCGTTTGGGCCCCAGTAGCAACCCCAACATAGCACCCTATAACGGTCGGTTTCCTGTCTGGGCGATTGGGCGAAGCTACGCAGTTCGTTACACACACCCAACATTGCACCCCTAAAATACAAAGGTCCATAATTAAGCACTTGCACTACATGTCGCACCTAATAGAATACCCTGCTGTATTGCAGTGCCCTGGTCTGGTATGGATGCCTCCTCTAGGTTAGTCCCCCATAGGCCTCCCCTCCTACAGTCCATTTTGTAGGCTGCCCATGTGCCAGCTGCCAGTAGTTTGTCCCCTTCCAAAGGAGACACTGGAGTACGCAGACCTCGAGGGGGGCGACGTGCTTGCAAAATTAGGGGGTCTGGAGTATGCAGACCTCGAGGAGGGCCACGTGCTTGCAAAATTAGGGGGTCTTCAGCACCTTTTTCTGTACCCTTTTGACACCCCTTTCACCCATTATGCACCCTTTTGTTTAGGTTCTTCATTGAATTGAATTGAATCAAATTTAATTTAACTTTGCTGCGTTTAATTTCATTTAGAAAAATATGTAATGATATTTAAATATTTAATAGATTAAAGGGTGCTGATAACCCCCCAAATTTGCAGTGTTGCAACTCGATGACAGCTAACACACTTCATGAACTGACCCCAAGGTAATCAGAGCTGCGACAAACTCTGTCCCCTCTTAACTAGGGACCGGCATATCATATGATGTTGACCAAATGCGAGTATGATATCATAGGATAACATACAAATTACGTCATGTCATATTGTATAGCGGTATAAATGGTAATTTGGCCTAGTCAGACTTTATTTACTATCTGTCTTATCAACGCCCTTTTCCGATCCCAGGTGCCGTTGCTTGCCTCAACGTTTGGCAAATCAGGCCCTTGATGCCCATGCTGCTGCTCCCCCCCCCCCCCCCTGAAAATGTTCGATTCAAGCAACTGCGTTTACTGGGGCATCTGGTCATCAATATGGAGGTTAATCTGGAAGTCAGGAGTGGCCTTTGGTTTCCTGCCTCCCTTCATGTTCTTGGCAAGGTTGCAGCAGACCCGCATGGACATCATCCTGGACATGTTGTACTTCCCACTGGCAGAACCAGTAAGTGTTGTACTACCCATTGTTGTACTACCCATTGTTGCACTACCCACTCACAGAACCAGTAAGTGCTGTACTACCCACTGTTGTAATACCCACTGTTGTACTACCTACTGTTGCACTACCCCCTCACAGAACCAGTAAGTGCTGTACTACCCACTGCCATGCTGTACGACCCACTGTTGTACTACCCACTGTTGTACTACCTACTGTTGCACTACCCACTCACAGAACCAGTAAGTGCTGTACTACCCACTGTTGTACTACCCACTGTTGTACTACCCACTATTGCATTACCCACTCACACAACCAGTAAGTGCTGTACTACCCACTGTTGTACTACCCACTGTTGCACTACCCACTCACAGAACCAGTAAGTGCTGTACTACCCACTGTTGTACTACCCACTGTTGTATTACCTACTGTTGCACCACCCACTCACACAACCAGTAAGTGTTGTACTACCCACTGTTGTACTTCCCACTGGCAGAGCCAGTAAGTGAGCCTCCTGCTCCTTCTCATTCCCCTTTCCTCCGTCCTCTCCCTGTCCCATCATCCCTCTTTCCCCCTCCTCCCTCCTCCCTCCTCCCTCCTCCCTCCTCCTCCTCCCTCTCCTCTCCCTCCTCCCTCCTCCTCCTCCCTCCTCTCCCTCCTCCCTCCTCCCTCCTCCCCTCCTCTCCCTCCTCCCCTCCTCCTCCCATATCCCTCCTCCCTCCTCCCGCCCTCCTTACCCATCCTCCCTCCTCCCTCCTCCCTCCTCCTCCTCCCCTCCCTCCTCCCTCCTCCCTTCCTCCTCCCCCTCCTCCCTCCTCCCCCTCCTCCCTCCTCCCTCCTCCCTCCTCCTCCATCCTCCTCCCTCCTCCCTCCTCCCTCCTCCTCCTCCCTCCTCCCTCCTTCCCTCCCCCCCTCCTCCTCCCTCCTCCATCCTCCCTCCTGTCCCTCCTCCCTCCTCTCTTCCGTCCCTCCTCCCTCTCCCTCCTCCACTCCTCCGTCCTCCCTCCTCCCTCCTCCTCCTCCCTCCTCCTCCTCCCTCCTCCACTCCTCCCTCCCTCCCTCCTCCCTCCTCCCTCTCTCCCTCCCTCCTCCCTCTCCCTCCTCCTCCTCCCTCCTCCCTCCTCCCTCCTCCTCCTCCTCCCCTCCTTCTCTCTCCCCCCGAACAGCATAAAGCTAACGCCGACCGCCGCCTCCGCCCTCCGCCCTGCGCCGCTACACTCAGCCCTCAGCAACTGCCTCCCGCCGCCCTCATCCCTCCGCACTCCTACATCTCCCGGCTCACTAATACCTGCCTCCATGCTCACTAATCCATGACTACTCACCATCCCCTCTCCAAATCCCTACCCTACTCCCCTACTCCCTACTCCTGACTTACTACGCCCTCATCCTACTCCCTACTCCCTCCTTCTCATCTTCACTTCCCTCCTTTCTACTTCCTCATTCTCTCATCTCCATTATGCCTCACCCTGTGGGGAAGCAGAACAGGTGTGGGCGGGTGAGGTTGGTTGAACAGGTGTGGTGTGTGTGTGTGTGGTGTGTGGTGTGTGTGTCCTTCACGCTCTGGATGCATTCCAGGATCTGAAAGGCAATGGTGGTCCGCTGACCCCAGACACACTTCCATTCCTCTCACCCCCGCATTCTTCTATGTCCATTATGCCTCCCCCCTTCTCCCACCTCCTCCGCCCCCGGCCGCTATCCCTCAAACAAACCACATCCCTCCACCCCTCCATCCTTCCATCCAAAGCTCCATCCCTCCATTTATCCCTCCATACTTCCATACCTCCATACCTCCATACCTCCATCCGCACCTCCATACCTCCATGTATCCCTTCATAACTCAACCACTTATCCCCCTTCCACACCTCACTCCTTTTACCAACACTGTCCTCAAAAACACCATCCTGCCATCCCACCATCCATCGTACCTCCATCACCCCACCCCTTCACGCCATACTCCTCACCCCCTCTCTATCCCTTCCAACCAAATCCCTCCTCCCTCCATCCCTAAATGCATCATATACTCCTACTTCATCACTCCATACTTCCATTCCCTCCATCGTACGCTACATGCCTCATTGATCCCTACATACTTCCGTTCCTCCATTACTTCCATCCCCTCTCTCCATCTACCTTACATCCTCCATCCCTCTAATCCTCCCTCAACCCGCATCCTCCATCCCTCCATCCATCAATCCCTCCTCTATCCACCTACTCCCTCCATCCCGCCATCCCTTTATCCCTCCATCCCTCCAGGCCAAAGCTCAGACCTGCCATCCCCTGAATGCCCGCCCATCCCCTACATCCCTCCAGCACCCCATCCTCCATCCACCGCCATTCCCCCATCCTGACATCCCCCGTCCATCCCTCCCATCCCCCATCCCAGCATTAGCCCTTCAGCCCTCGAAGACCCACCATGCCACATCGCTCCAACCCCGCCATCACCCCCTCACATCCACCGCCATTATCCATCCATCACCATCACTCCCGTGTCCCCAACCCGCCTAGCCCGGATACCGCCAGCCACCAAGAGCTCCCAAGACCCCGCCAGCCGCCAAACCAGAAAGCCAGGGGACCGCAGCCTCCATAATAAATCCCTACATCCCTAAATACCTAAATCACTAAATAATAAATCCTCCATCCCTACCATCCCTCAAATCGTCAATCCCTGCATCACCACCACAATCCAACAATACTCATACCCCATCCATCAAGCACAACATCATCAAATAAAATAAAACAACTCCAATCCCATACATCCATACCATCAATATAGTCACATTACATACATTACTACATAACCCATCCTCAATCCCCACATCCCACAATCCCCCATCCTCCATCACTCCATCCCCCCATCCCCCCTCCCTCCATCCCTCCATCACACAATTCAAACCATCCCCCATCGATCCAAACACAACATCAAGACAATCCCCTACAAATCCCTCCACCCCCCTCCATCTATCCATTCCTCCCCATCCCTCCAACCCTCCATCACTGTATTCATCCATCCCTCCACCCCACATCAAATACATCCATCTATCATACTCCATCACTCTCATATCCCTTTATCACTCCATCACTCCATCCACCCATCACTCTACACACCCCATCACTCCATCCCCCTCAACCCCCTCCATCTACCTCCATCCATTCCTTCATCTATCCAGCCATCACTCCATCCCCCTATCCCTCCAACCCTCCGTCCCTCCACCCCCTCCATCTACCTCCATCTACCTCCATCCATTCCTTCATCTATCCAGCCATCACTCCCTCCATCCTTCCATCCCCCTATCCCTCCAACCCTCCGTCCCTCCATCCCCCCATCCCTCAATCCTTTCGTGGAAGTCCGCAATATAAAAATACATAATATGCCGTATGATGAGGCGTGAGCTTGAGGGGCCAGCCCATTTGCTTGCACCGGGGCCAATCACCAATGCCAGTTTGCAACTAAACATGTGAATGCTTTCCTTGCCCATCTTACACAATTATTTCCACGTCCCGAGCAGACGAAGAATTTGCCGCTAGCCCCCCAGTCCAAACTAACAAGTCACAAACACACACACTCGCACACACATGCACACAATTCTTTCAAAGTCCCGAGCAGGCAAAGAATATGCCGCTAGCCCTCCAGTCCAAACCAACAAGATCCCTCACCAGATCCCTATTCTTCCCCCACCACCACATCCCCAGCACCACCGAACCACCCAGATACAAGAAACCAGCAGCTGATGAGCCTGTCCAAACTAACATGTCACAAACAAACACCCACTAGCACACCCACACACACTCACCCACACACACACACACACACACACTATCACCCCACCTCTCCACCCCCCCCCCCCCCCCCCCCCCCACACACACACACACACACCACACACACAAACATGCACAGTCACACACAAACACACGCACAAACACACACACTCACACACACACACTCTCTCTCACACACACACACACACAAACACAAACACACACACTCACACAAACACACACATACACTCACACACACGCACACACACACAACCCCACCCCCCCCACCCCACCCCCCCCCCCCCCTACCCACACACTTACACAACTCTTTCAATCTCCCGAGCAGGCGAAGAATATGCCACTAGCCCTCATTATCCATCTCTTCTCCATCCCAATTGATGCAAATATTGGCATGCGCACGGGCGCACAAATGGATTACCTAACGGCAACGGCGGTAAACATGCTTGCTTTGGCAGTCCGTATTATGTGGGCCGTTCATCAGAGAAGGCAATTTATTCGGTACGTAACACCATCAATACATAAATAAAATACAATAAAATCAAGACATATTTGTTAGTAAATAAAATACATAAATAAAACACATAAATAATACATAAATAAAACATAAATAAAATACATAACAATACATAAATAAAACATAAATAAAATACATAACAATACATAAATAAAACATAAATAAAATACATAACAATACATAAATAAAACATAAATAAAATACATAACAATACATAAATAAAACATAAATAAAATACATAACAATACATAAATAAAACATAAATAAAATAAATAACAATACATAAATAAAATACAGTAAAATCAAGCATACATGCATATTTCTTGTTTTGAAAAAACAACTTCTTCCTCTAAGGGCCCTGGACTCAAGGATTTTGTTGAAGTGACAGGCGGAGTGACTCCTACATCTATCTGGATTTTGTTGAAGTGATAGGCAGAGTGACTCCTACATCTATCTGGATTTTGTTGAAGGGATAGGCAGAGTGACTCCTACATCTATCTGGATTTTGTTGAAGTGATAGGCGGAGTGACTCCTACATCTATCTGGAGGGATTAGGCACCCGTACGTCGGTGGGAGATGCCTTATTATATATGCGCAGTGGGCGTGATGGGCCCATGACCTAATAGACAGTAGTGTCTGTCGTAAGAGGGAGCGGACGAAGCAGGGACCTGACAAGGTGCCAATGGGATAATGGCAAAGGCATTGTTACATAGAGTCAAGCCTATTCATAGGCGTAAACAAGATAGGATAGGAAACCACGACAGTGGGACGCGGCACCGTAGCACAGAGTTCCGGTACACGTCCGTGGGACGCGGCCTGTAGCACTGATGAGTCACTACTCACGACACTCCTCCTCTCTACTATCAGCTTCAAGATGGTTGGAGAGAATAGCAAACATGCGTCAAGTCTCCTTTCCATCCCTTGTAGGAGTTAAACAAGGAGACCCCCTATCCCCACTCCTATTCGGTCTGTTCATTGATAGAATTGAATCGTTCCTCCAATCTAAGCTCCCAAATGTAGGGGCTGAGCTTAGGGGAAAGATTCTGCAATTGTTACTCTATGCTGATGACCTAGCTATAATGGCAGATTCCCGGCAGATATGCAAGCGATGCTTGACTGCCTGAGAGATTTCTGCGAGGCTACTAAGATGGCTGTGAATATAAAGAAAACTGAGATTGTCGTTTTCAACAAGCAATTCTGTGATGAGGCCCGTATGGATCCTGATTACAAATTTGTCTATGATGGAGCACAGCTTTCTACAAAGTTATATTTTATCTACCTGGGATCCCTCTTTGTGGATGGTGACTCAAGCAATCGTGCAAAAGCTGCTTTTTCTAGGATGCTCGCTAAGGCCCAAAAGGCTCACCACATGCTCCGTAGGCGATGCCATACTATGGAGATATACAATATTGATATTCTCACCCACCTGTTTGATTCTCTTGTACAACCTATCCTGAATTTTGGATGTGAGGTGTGGGCTCCTTCTATTCTGAACAACACACTTATCTCGAATGACCATGCTTGTGAGAAATGGCATAAGGGTATACTTAAACAAATGTTGGGTGTTTGCCAATCTACTACATCTAATATTATCATGGAAGAGCTGGGTAGAACCCCGTTGTGTTTTGCTCGGCTTAAACAAGCTTTGCGCTTCTGGAACAAGACCATAGATAAAGAACCTGAGGATCTCATTAGAATAGCACTTGAGGAATCTTTTGATTCCAACACTGGCTGGGTTCATGACTTACGTTGTGCTCTCCACAAGCTAGGATCCAGTAAAAACCTCAACATTTGGGAGGCTGTCGATGTCGAAGGCATTATGTCTGAAGTTTTTGAGTCATGGAGGTTTAAGTACCCAAGTGACACCAATGCAGTCAGAGACATCCCTGATGAGAGAAGGGTTGGCTTTAAACGCCTCCGATACCAGAAATGGTTCGCAGCCAACAGCAATGATGAGAATGGCTTGATTCCCTTTACATCTGCCTTACATAAGCAGGATCAGATTCGTTCTAAGCACAGTTTAGAATGGGTTCCCATTGGCTGAACACAGAAAGAATGAGGGTGGTGGATAGAGCACACATCCCTCGTTCAATGAGACACTGTCAAATGTGTGGGTTCCAAAAACCTGAGGATGAAATGCATATGTTTGAGTGCCCTTTTTATAATGATATTCGCCTCCGCTACCAGAATCTGTTTACAGATATTTATAGGAATGTCCATGAGGATACCGACTTAACCGTATGGAATGTGGAATTCTGCGATTCCACATTCAGAACCTTTATGAATGGAAATGGCACTAAGATTTTCTGGAGCAACCTAGCCGACTATCTTTCTACTTGTAGAAGAGCAAGACAGGAAGCCCTGGACTGCTTAGTGGCACCGTAATTTATTATCCCTTTTTTTTCTTTTCTTCTTATGACTTCTCATTTGTTAGCTTCTTACCTCCGCCACTGTAAGTGGTTGAGATCTGGGTCCGGCTGTAGGGGGTTTAATACCTACGCCACCAAAATGGTCGTTGGGAGCTTGGTTTGTTTGTCCTCGACACACCCCTGATGTAATGGGGTTTTTTGCTTTGTGGGTGCTTTTTCTTTTTGTTTAAAGCACAGAGTCTCATACACCCTCGCGGTGTCAAGTAGACTTTAACATGTAATGTAATGTAATGTAATGTAATGTAATGTAATGTAATGTAATGTAATGTAATGTAATGTAATGTAATGTAAGTAACTATCAAAATCTAGAAAACTGCAGATTGCCTCTAGGCAGCAGTAACAAATGCAGTCCACTCAAGGGAAGCATTATCAGGGCAATGTTCATTCAACTAGGGTTAGGGGGCACTCCTCCGGGAGGCTAGGGACGAGACTGTAAAAAGCCGTCAGTGCTCCTCCGACTTCGTAGTCCAGAATAATATGGCGACAAGGGAGCCTTGCACAGGAGGGCTTACCCCGGCAGTCACATGCAGCTCCAGCTCGCTCAATTACAGACATGGCAGGGGGGGGGGCTGGGGGGGGGGGAGCCTCGCAATGGAGGACTTATCTTATATATATATATATATATATATATATATATATATATATATATATATATAAGTTGCACTGCTCACCGTGTGTTGGTATCCTTCTTCAACTGTATGTACGGTATGTTACAGTCCAGGGGTACTCTCAGGGATATTGTTTCTGTTCAGAAATTGGTTTTTTTATCTCTTGATGTGTTAGGCCTCCTCCGGGGACAGTGTTTTTTCGACACTGACCAGTGACTCGCTATGTGCTGTTCATCAGAGAAGGCAATTCATTCGGTACATAACACCATCTCCATTGCTGACTAATTATTGGGCTTTTAGGACAGATAGTCTAGACCTATGAACTCCAGTCCAGTGGAAAACAAGGCTACAAAGTTGCTTAACAACATCAGTTCAACATATAAATAATCAGATTTGGGTTTTCTCAGAGTTTGGGACAAGATCATGTCAAACGTGTTTTATTTTTTGCGCAGTCTGTTGGCCGTTTATCAAATGAGGGGTGGACCACCTACCACCATTCACCACCACCACCCACCACCATCAGAGGAGGGGATTAATCTGGCACGTAGCACTATCAATAACTAAATAAAGTTCAAGGTCTCACACTTTGTACAGCTAACACTCTCCGCCAATGTTTCGCATCGCATGTGACACCCCTAGGACTTGTCTGATCAGCTTTGAGCAACAGCTTCTATGCAGCCTTTTGACTTGCTAATGAGGTATATCAATTTCGACCTGGTGCACCTTGAGGTAGACACAATCACCTGTCCAGAACTGCTGAAATATCTGGGGTTAGCTTAGTGGCTGGCGTAATGAGCTACCTAGAAGCTACTACTCGTAGAGTCATAGCCGAAAAGAAAAGCTCTGAGCTCATGCATATGTGTGCAAGCTTCGCTTAGTATGATGACTCATTCCGAGGATGGAAATATCTTGTTACATGTATTCATAAGTGTGACAAGAAACTGGCAGGGAATGTAAAGTTAATTGATCTGATCTACTCCATCCATGGATGTCCGATGTCCACAAGGACCATCTACCCTATCACCATCCTAACCCCACTATCCCACCTACCTCCGTACCTGTCTATCCCCGTATACCCTCTTGCCCTCTGAACACACAGGCACCAGGCATTATTGATGCTCATGGAAGTGGACGAAGTGGCAAGCTCCTCGGCCAATGAGAGTCTATTTTACTCCGTCCATGGATGGTCAATGTCAACAAGGGCAACAACCACAACCACGGCTGACAGCGTTGGAGACCATGAAGAGCAAGAGCTGCCAGAATACGAAAGTGGTTGTACCATCTCGGCTGATAGCGTTGGAGAAAATGGAGAGGAAGAGCTGCCAGACTACGAAAGTGGTTGTACCATCATGGCTGACAGCGTTGGGGGAAAGGAAGAAGAAGTGGTACCAGAATACAAAAGTGGTTGTACGGTGGACAGCGTTGGGGATAATGAAGAGCTGCCAGATTACAAAAGTGGTTGTACCATCACGGCGGGCAGCGTTGGGGACAATGAAGAGCTAGAGCTTCCAGAAGACGAAGGTGGTTGTACCGTCATTGTTGGCAGCATTGGGAGCAATGAAGAGCTACCAGAATACAAAAATGGTTGTACCATCACAGTTGGCAGCGTTGGGAATAATGTTGAGCAAGAGCTGCCAGAATACAAAAGTGGTTGTACCATCACGGCTGACAGTGTTGGGGAAAATGGAGTGCAAGAGCTACCAGAATACGAAAGTGGTTGTGCCATCACGGCTGGCAGAGTTGGTGACACTGAAGAGGAAGTGTTGCCAGAATATGAAAGTGGCCGAAGTCATGCTGAGTTAGATGATCCCCTGCGGGGCCTGGAGCATATGATGGTGGATGGCAAGGATGATAACGACCTTGCGATTGGTTGTGTTCCAGAGCTCACTGAAGCACAGGCACTCGAAAGCGTGCTCCAGGATATGAATGAGTTTGGCCTGGAGTTTGGATGCTTATCTTCAGCTGTCCCTGTGAGTCTAGGACTGCGTTTGATTGCTTGTTTGCTGTCAGCTTACATGATAAATTGCTTGCTTGCTAGCTTGCTTGCTTGCCTGCCTGTTTGCTTGCTTGCTTGTTTTCTTGCTTGTCTGTTTGCTTGCTTGCTTGCTTGCTTGCTTGCTTGCTTGCTTGCTTGCTTGCCTACCTGCTTGCTTGCTTGCTTGCCTGGCTGCTTGATTGCCTAATTGCCTGCTTCCTTGCTTGTCTGTTTGCTTATATTCCTTGCTCCTTTCCTTGGAAGTTATCAGCTATTGGCCTATTTCAGATCACCAAGAACCAGTCCCTATACTATTTGCTTCATTCAAAGGCGTGGTACACTGCGAGTACAGTACAGTACAGTACAGTACAGTACAGTACAGTACAGTACAGTACAGTACAGTACAGTACAGTACAGTACAGTACAGTACGAGTACAGGAGGTCTTAGGCACCCTTTTCTGAACCCGTAGGGCACCCCTCACCCATAATACGCCCTTCCAAGACAAATTAAAGGGTGCCAAAGACCCCTAAATTGATGACGATAACATTTTCCTGGTGCCCAACTGGACTCCAAATGTGCCCGCGGCTTGACTTGGCCAAGGAGGGGTTATCAACATTATGCATAAACAGTTGTTTCTATCGGCACGTTACCATTCCGTCCCTGCATGGGTCTGGATAAATTAGTCAGACCTGGCCCCCCAGACCCCTGGGGTTCCAACCGCTTTGCACTCTGTGGGGTATCAGGGGCAGTGCATCGCACTGGGGTCCCTCCAAGTCGATCAATTTGCCGCGCATCTCAAGAAAGAAAAACAACTGAAAACAAACAATATCAATGGTACTATCTCCCCATCTACCTGGGTGACTGGTTGCCTGAATTTTGACCAAATTTGAAGATGTATCTGCCCCCCACACCCCACTGATGAACCTGCCCCCCACCTTGAAGATGAACCTGCCCCCCACCCCCCCACACACACCCCCCACTTATGAACCTGCCCCCCACCTTGAAGATGAACCTGCCCCCCACCCCCCCACACACCCTCCACCCCCCACTGATGAACCTGCCCCCCACCTTGAAGAGGAACCTGCCCCCCACCCCCCCACACACACCCCACACCCCACTGATGAACCTGCCCCCCACCTTGAAGATGAACCTGCCCCCCACCCCCCCACCCCCCACTGATGAACCTGCTCCCCACCTTGAAGATGAACCTGCCCCTCACCCCCCCCCCCCACCCCCCACTGATGAATCTGCCCCCCACCTTGAAGATGAACCTGCTCCCCACCTTGAAGATGAACCTGCCCTCCACCCCCCCCCACCCCCCACTGATGAATCTGCCCCCCACCTTGAAGATGAACCTGCCCCCCATCCCCCCACACACACCCCACACCCCACTGATGAACCTGCCCCCCACCTTGAAGATGAACCTGCCCCCCACCTTGAAGATGAACCTGCTCCCCACCTTGAAGATGAACCTGCCCCCCACCCCCCCCACACACCCTCCACCCCCCACTGATGAACCTGCCCCCCACCTTGAAGATGAACCTGCCCCCCCCCCCCCCCCCACCCCCCACTGATAATTATACTTATTTAAAGGAAATATATGCTACCCTTCCTTCCAACGTTCCATCTGCTGCATGTCACCGTCTGCATTCCTTGGAGTGACCCTGCAGATCTTGGGTTGCCTCTGTAAAACAAAAGCCTGCCTACCACATGTCACCCTTCCTGACAATGTGCCGTCTTATAATTATCTTATTTAAAGGGAAATAAATGCTCAATGCTGGGTGGTAGGCACAGTGCGCGCAGTTGGAGCCACTCTTCGCCCCGTGAAGATCATTTCTGTCGAGCCCCAGGTGTGTACTTTCCATTTATCAAGTTAGGTCAAGTTAGGAAGCTGGGTGGAAGCTGGGTGGGTGGGTAAAGATCACGTCCATTTAGCCCCAGGTGAGTACTTTCAATTTACCCAGTTAGGTCAAGTTGGGAAGCTGGGTGGAAGCTGGGTGCGTAAAGATCACAGATGTTTGGGGGTAGCGCCCCCCGAGAGCTGGGAGGTTTGGGGGGGGCAGGTAGCGAACATTTTGGCCCAAACGGGGTCTCAGGTAGCGATCGGGATAGGCATTGGGAAAAACAATCTCTGCCTGGAGTGCGCCCTGCCTACTCACCCATTGTTTTTCTTTTCGTGCGACACGTCGCTAATTGAGCCACTCGGTGCAACCCCAATGCAAAGCGCTGCCCCCCGATCTCCACGGATCATGAAGAGCGAAGCCCGGGGGATTTGCTGGGGCATTTATGACTAGTTTAGCCTGCTTTAGCCGGACCCATGCATCACCATGTAGTGACGGAATCGCACAAAGAACGTGTGGACTGCAACATCTGCCTTTCCTACTTTGAAGGTTGGTCAAGTCCCTTTAGCCTATTTGGTTGGGCAAGTCCTTTTAGCCTATTTGGTTGGGCAAGTCCCTTTAGCCTATTTGGTTGGGCAAGTCCCTTTAGCCTATTTGGTTGGGCAAGTCCCTTTAGCCTATTTGGTTGGGCAAGTCCCTTTAGCCTATTTGGTTGGGCAAGTCCCTTTAGCCTATTTGGTTGGGCAAGTCCCTTCTGCCTATTTGGTTGGGCAAGTCCCTTTAGCCTATTTGGTTGGGCAAGTCCCTTTAGCTTATTTGGTTGGGCAAGTCCCTTTAGCCTATTTGGTTGGGCAAGTCCCTTTAGCCTATTTGGCTACCCCTGATCTTGACACCCCCCTGGACTGCAACATGCCTCCCCACCGTGGGTTGGTATCTCTCGCCAACCCTAAGTGCGCCTACTTTGCATATTGTAGGAGGGGCACCACCAATCGAACTGAATCCTCCGTGTCGCTGGTTTGTGTCGGGTGACCCACTTCCTGGGGTGAGTCCTTTCACAACTAAAAAAAAAAAATGCTTGCCCATACCATTGCTTGCCCACACCTAAGGAGCCCATCCAGCTGACTCTTGGCGTGAAGGCTGAAGTGATCAAGAACTTACTCAACCCCAACAGGGGCCTGCAACTCCCACCCACCCCCCCTCCCCCCACCTCCCAGGTGCTGCGCTTCCCAAAAAGCATGAACCCCATCCAGCTGAACATTGGCGTGAAGTCTGAAGTCAGCAGAAAGTTGCTCAATCCCAACAGCGACCTGCAACTCCCGCCCACACCCCTCCCCCCACCTCCCAGGTGCTGTGCATGCCAAAAAGCATGGACCCCATTTAGCTGAACATTGGTGTGTAGTCTGAAGTCAGCAGAAAGTTGCTTAATCCCAACAGCGACCCCCCCCCCCCCCACACACACACACCTCCCAGGTGCTGTATGAGTTTGTATGTTTTGGTCCAGAGGTAGGCCATATAGGCTAAAGGGACTTGCCCAACCGTTAAAGGAAGGGCTTAAAACGAATGGAACCCAGAATGTCCCCCCCCCCCCCCCCAAAGAATGCTGTGCATGCCATAAAGCATCGACCCCATCCAGCTGAACATTGGCGTGAAGGCTGAAGTCAGCAGAAAGATGATCAACCCCAACCTGCAACTCCCACCCACCCCCCTCCCCCCACCTCCCAGGTGCTGAGCTTCCCAAAAAGCATGGAACCTGTCCAGCTGAACATTGGCTTGAAGGCTGAAGTCAGCAGAAAGTTGCTCAACCCCAGAAGCGACCTGCAAATCCGCGCACGCTACATGAAGCGTGCTGTCCCTTTGGATCTGCATCCAATCAAAGACCAACTGGAGACGGAGGTTGTGCCCAGCCTGGACACTGCCAGCAGCTGCGGCAGCCTGCATGAGGATACGGCGATCGTCCCTTTGGATCTGTATCCAAGCGAGAACCACCTAGATGCGGTCAAGCTCCACTGCAGCTTTGATAGCATGTATGAGGATACAACGATGTTGGTAACCCTCCATATAGAGAAAATTATCTCAGCAGGGGAGGCCTTCCAGCCTGGGCTACTCATCTTAGAGCTCTGGAGACATCGGACTGTGGTCCACTCTGTGCCGGTGCTTTTGGTGGCTGGCAAGGACCAGGAGCTCATGTGGGAGTGGTCCACCAAGCCTGGGGCGCCGAAGCACCTAGGCAACTCAGGTACTTCAGGGCTAGAGTGAGGGGGATGGGGGGGGGGGGGAGGACGGGGGGGGAGAAGGAGGCATCAGACAGTGGCCCACTCTGTGCCAGTGCTTGTGGTGGCGGGCAAGGACCAGGAGCTCATGTGGGAATGGTCCACCAAGCCTGGAGCACCGGAGCATCTAGGCAACTCAGGTGGAGAAATAAATAAATATATAAATAACACGCCTAATTAAAAGGCGCGAGGTTGAGAGGGCCAGCCCATTTGAGGGGAGTACTGCAGCAGCTAGGCAACTCAGGTAGTTCATTTGAGGGTTAGGGTGAGGAGGGGGGTAAGAGAGATACGGATGAGAGGGATGAGGAGGATAAATTGTCCTGGGGGGAGTGCTGCAGCAGCTAGGCAACTCAGGTAGTTAATTTGAGGGCTAGGGTGAGGAGGGGTGTAAGAGGGATACGGGTGAGGAGGAGGTGGAGGAGGAGGATAAATTGTCCTGGGGGGAGTGCTGCAGCAGCTAGGCAACTCAGGTGCTTCAGGGTTTGGGTGAGGAGGAGGGTGGGGATGAGGGATGGGGAGGGTAAATTGTCCTGGGGGGAGTGCTGCAGCAGCTAGGCAACCCAGGTGCTTCAAGGTTAGGGTGAGGAAGAGGGTGAGGAGGAGGAGGAGGAGGAGGAGAAGGATTATACATTATCCTGGGGGGAGTACTGCATCAGCTAAGCAACCCAGGTGCTTCAGGGTTACGGTGAGGAGGAGGGTGGGGGTGGGGAGGAGGGTGAGGAGGAGGAGGATGAGGAGGAGGAGGATAAATGATCCTGGGGCACTGCAGCAGCTGTGCAACCCAGGTGCTTCAGGGTTAGGGTGAGGAGGAGGGTGGGGAGGAGGTGTGGATGAGGAGGTTGATGAGGATGAGGAGGTTGATGAGGAGGAGGAGGAGGAGTATAAATTGTAGCTACCTGGTGTATGTACAGCTGCCTGACAGGTGCTTCAGGATTAGGGTGAGGAGGAGGGAGAGAAGTATGAAGATAACTTGTCCTGAGGCACCGGAGCAACTAGGCAACTCTGGTACTTCATTTGAGGGTGAGGGTCAGAGGAATTAGGAGGATGAGGATGATAAATTGTCCGGTGGGGAGGGGAGGGGGGGGGGGGGGGGGGGGGGTAATGCAGCAGCTAAGCAACCCAAGTGCTTCAGGGCTAGGGTGAGGAGGAAGAAGAGGAGAAGAAAGATAACTTATCCTGAGGCACCGAAGCAGCTAGGAAATTCGGGTACTTCATTTGAGGGTGAGGGCAGGGGCGATGAGGATCCTTTCTGGTTCATCACTTGTGTTTACGGCTGGTAATTCACTGCAAATTTGCAATTCACTGCAAATTTGTAATTCACTGCAAATTTGTAATTCACTGCAAATTTGTAATTCACTGCAAATTTGTAATTCACTGCAAATTTGGGGGGTCTTTGGCATCTTATCTGCACCCCTGCGGCACCCTTACACACCCTTATACACCCTTATACACCCTTATACACCCAGAATACACCCTTTCAAGCCAAATAAAAGATGATGATGACCCCCATATTGCATTGACAACTGTCTAGTGTCTACTACTCAAGCAGCCTCCTCTCTGCACCTGTGCGGCACCCTTATACACCAAGAATACACCCTTTTAAGCAAAACAAGTCCTATGCAGCGTCGCAAGCAACGCGGAAAATTGGCGGAGTTTGATGGCAATTGAACGAAAGGTGGCAACGATGGAGCTGACCGAAGCGAGTTAGTTACGCGACCGTTGGCTGGCATGTCGGGCTTCAAGTTTTTCGTTTTTTTGTCGGACGGACAAATGGGTAAACATGGGGGCTCCC
This sequence comes from Chlamydomonas sp. ICE-L, assembly GCA_013435795.1. Classification (NCBI taxonomy): domain Eukaryota; kingdom Viridiplantae; phylum Chlorophyta; class Chlorophyceae; order Chlamydomonadales; family Chlamydomonadaceae; genus Chlamydomonas; species Chlamydomonas sp. ICE-L. Next base: position 6,523,616 of record JACBWV010000364.1, read on the forward strand.
GCCCCCTTGAAGAGGGGGCTCCGCCAATAAAAAGGTGCCAGAGTCTCCCAAAATTTGCACTTTTTGCAGTGCTTGCAGCTCAACAAGGGTGTTGCAGTGTTGCAGTGGTTGCAGCTCAACAAGGGTGTTGAGTCTAAGGAGGGGGTTGTGAGATATTATATCCTCCCACCTGCCTTGTAGCTAGTTAATCCAGGACCGCTAGTCCCTGCCATGCTTTGTTTTTTCCTTTACAGCCCCTTTCCTTGATCAGTACTCTTGTAACGTGTCATTTCCTTGCTATTCACTTTTTGCTTGTCCCTCCCTTGACCAACTGCCGTGCAAACAGTGGGGTTGATCTGCTCATCAACTTGTTCATGCTTGCTCACTGAACAAATCATGAACCCAGAAACCCCAGCAGGCTCAAGCTAGTACCAACCAACCAACGACCCTTGCATAGGTTTGCCCCGTGAACAAACCATGAACCCAGTGACCCAAACAAGCTCACCCTGAACCAACCGAGCCTTACTCAGTCTTGCTCCATGCAGAAACCATGAATCCAGTGACCCAAACAAGTTCACGCTAGTACAAACCAACCGACGACCCTTGCACAGGTTTGCTTCAGGAACAAACCATCCGCGCAATGGGTTTGTGGCTGGAGTTTGTCACCACCTTGAAGGCGGAGCAATGTAGGCAGGCACCACACCTCAACCCCTTGAGTGATGATCAGGCATCACACTTCGACCCCTTGTGTGATGAGCAGGCATCACACTTCGAACCCTTGTGTGATGAGCAGGCATCACACCTCGAACCCTTGTGTGATGAGCAGGCATCACACCTCGACCTCTTGTGTGATGAGCAGGCATCACACTTTGACCCCTTGTGTGATGAGCAGGCATCACACTTCGAACCCTTGTGTGATGAGCAGGCATCACACCTCGACCTCTTGTGTGATGAGCAGGCATCGCACTTCGACCCCTTGTGTGATGAGCTCAAGAAGTGCATGCTGAAGAGGGCGGCCATACTGTTAATGAGTGCGACGTACCGAGGATGGCTGTACACAGCGTCGGAGGTGCTGGAGGGGCTGCTTGTGGATTGCGCTCTGAAGTTCGAAGACTTGGTTGTTGCTGACTCCAGCAATCGCCAGACCTTGCTGCATGCAGCGGTCATGAGCGGCAAGGCCTACATGGTAGCGGCAGTGATCCAGTGGGGTGATGAAAACTGCCGTCGTTGGAGATGGACGGTGCAAAACAACAGGGGCGTCACCCCTTTGCACATGGTGGCCTGTTCAGGCAACACCAAACTCGCAGCATCCATCCTCACGAATTTCAGCCAGGCCCGGGAGGCATGGAACACATGCAAGGTGTGTTCTCATATGTGTGATGTTAAGCCATATGCACGCACAATCACATACAAATACATATACATACATACCACACCATGCCGTGGTACATACATGTCAAGGTGCCAGGTGTGTAATCCATGCTGTCCGAGTTCCCACACCCTTGGTTCCACACCCCACGCACTGCCAATTTGAACAAAAACGACAATGGCAGCATCAGCAGCAGCACCATAGATAACACTGCCAATTCCATCACCAGTATCAACAGTAACACTAAATGCGAACCACCACCACCACCACCACAACAACAACAACAACAACAACAACAACAACAACAACAACAACAACAGCGACAACAACAACAGCGACAACAACAACAACAACAACAACAACAACAACAACAACAACAACAACAACAGCAACAACAACAACAGCAACAACAACAGCAACAACAACAACAACAACAACAACAACAACAACAACAACAACAACAACAACAACAACAAAGGCAACAACAACAAAGGCAACAACAACAAAGGCAACAACAATGGTAGCACCCTTAGTACCGCACCCCACCTTGATGAAGTTGACCACCCCACAATCACCCCCGCATTCCGAAATCTAAATTGCATTGATCATCCATCACTCTTTCTAAGTTGGCAAGTTCCCCCATCTCCCACGAGCCACCTTACTTCACACTACTAGACTCCTCCCTCCCTCCCTCCCTCCCTCCCCAATCTCCCCACCCACCCCCCACTGCCCCGCACCACGCCATACCATCCTAACCACCCCCAACTACTTGATCATTCCAGCCACGTGCACCCATCCACCAACATCCACCTCACACCCTTTTCACTCACCACCTCATACCCACCTCACACCCTTTTCACTCACCACCTTACACCCACCTCACACCCTTCTCACTAACCAACTCACACCCACCTCACACCCTTCTCACCCACACACTCACACCCCTCTCACCCACCCTCACCCCCACACACCATGCACCCACCCACCCACCCACCCACACCCACCTCCCACCCCTCTCTCTCACACACACCTGGATAATCCCAACCACGTCCACCCCACCTGACTACACACACTCCTCCACCAGGTTAAAATGGTGTCCTCGTCACCACCACCACCATCATCATCACCACCACCACAACCACCATCGCCACCATCAGTATCATCAACATCACCATTATCACCATCATCAACATCACCATTATCATCAATATCATCATCATCACCACCACCACCCACACCCTCAGGGAAAGCTAGGCTGCACCATCACCATCCACCATCTCCACCACCACCCACCACCTCCACCACCTTAAATACCTCCACGACCACCCACACCCACAGGGAATTCTAGGCTACACCACCACCACCTACCACCTCCGCCCACACCCACACCCACTAGGAAAGCTAGGCTACACCACCACCTCCACCACCACCTCCACCCACACCCACCGGGAAAGCTAGGCTACACCACCACATCCACCCACACCCACACCAACACCAATAGGGAAAGCTAGGCTACTCCACCACCTCCACCCACACCCACCGGGAAAGCTAGGCTACACCACCACATCCACCCACACACACACCAACACCCATAGGAAAAGCTAGGCTACACCACCACCTCCACCACCACCTCCACCACCACCCACACCCACAAGGAAAGCTAGGCTACACCACCACCTCCACCACCACCCACACCCACAAAGAAAGCTAGGCTACACCACCACCACCCACCACCACCACCCACACCCACAAGGGAAGCTAGGCTACACCACCACCTCCACCCACCATCTCCACCACGACCCACACCCACAAGGAAAGCTAGGCTACACCACCACCTCCACCACCACCCACACTCACACCCACAGGGGAAGCTAGGCTACACCACCACCCACCACCACCACCCACACCCAAAAGGAAAGCTAGGCTCCACCACCACCTCCACCCACCACCTCCACCACCACCCAGACCCACAGGGAAAGCTAGGCTACACCACCACCCACCACCACCACCCACACCCACAAGGGAAGCTAGACTACACCACCACATCCACCCACATCCACACCAACACCCATAGGGAAAGCTAGGCTACACCACCACCTCCACCACCACCTCCACCACCACCCACAAGCAAGGGCAGCTAGACCACACCACCACCTCCACCACCACCCACACCCACAGGGGAAGCTAGGCTACACGCCTGCGGCTCAAGCAGACAAAATAAGCCGGCGGACCAGAGAGATGAGTCCCTCCCTGGATGCACAAGGCTGTGACTCTTTGAGGAAAGAGCCTGAAAAGATTGTGCGCTGCGCAAGTCCTCTCTCAGGTGGGCTTCCCCGTGCTACAAGTCTCTCTCGTGCCAGCCGGCCTGCTGCCAGCATTGAGAAGGGGGTGGTGCCAGCAATCGACAGCATGCACACTGACTCAGGCGGGCTGCCCCGTGCCACAAGCCTCTCTCGTGCCAGCCGGACTGCTGCCAGCATTGAGAAGGGGGTGGTGCCAGCAACCGACAGCATGCACACTGACTCAGGCGGGCTGCCCCGTGCCACAAGCCTCTCTCGTGCTAGCCGGGCTGCTGCCAGCATTGAGAAGGGGGTGGTGCCAGCAACCGACAGCATGCACGTTGAGAAGGGTTTGGTGCCAGCAACCGACAGCATGCACGTTGAGAAGGGGGTGGTGCCAGCTACCCACAGCATGCACGTTGAGAAGAAGGTGGTGCCAGCTACCGACAGCATGCACGTTGAGAAGGGGGTGGTGCCAGCTACCGACAGCATGCACGTTGAGAAGAAGGTGGCGCCAGCTACCGACAGCATGCACGTTGATAAGGGGGGGGTGCCAGCTACCGACAGCATGCACATTGAGAAGGGTAGGGTGCCCGCTACCGACAGCATGCACGTTGAGAAGGGTGTGGTGCCAGCTACCGACAGCATGCACATTGAGAAGGGTAGGGTGCCCGCTACTGACAGCATGCACATTAAGAAGGGGGTGGTGCCAGCTACTGACAGCATGCACATTGAGAAGGAGGTGGTGCCAGCTACCGACAATATGTATGAGAAGGGTGAGGTGCCCGCTCCTGGGGCTGGCCCATGCCCTCCTACCTCGTCTCGTGATGGCACTTGCAGTAGCAGTGAGACAGAAATCACAGACAAGGATGCGACTACTGCTATGTCTCAGATTCTAGAGGGAGGGCGATCATGCAGTGCCTTTGACGAAAACGCATTGAAGGGGATGAAATCCGTTCCCGAGGCTGATCCTTGCCCTCCTACCTCGTCTCGCGCTGACACTCGCATTATAAGTGAGACAAGCATGACGGGCAAGGATGCGACAACTGCTATGCATCAGATTCTAGAGGGAGGGCGATCATGCAGTGCCTTTGACGAAAACGCATTGAAGGGGATGGTACCTGCTCCCGAGGCTGATCCTTGCCCTCCTACCTCGTCTCCCGCTGACACTCACATTAGCAGTGAGATAAGCATGATGAACAAGGATGCGACAACTGCTATGCCTCAGATTCTAGAGGAAGGGCGATTATGCAGTGCCTTCGACAAACACGCATTGGATGAGGCTGTATTGAAGGGCAAGGGTGAGTTGGCCAAAGCTGAGGCCGCGGAATTGAACTCTCAGGTGAAATCGTCGTCTTTGAGGGAAACGGTGAAGTCCCTGGTCCTTAGGTTGGGCCTGAAATTTAAGCGCAAGCCTAACAGTCTGCACCCAAAGTCCATTACCCCAATACAGTAGTATTTTTACACGGGAATTGCAGACTTTGACGTCTGTAGACCTCCTGTAATGGGCTCGGCAGAGGGCCCGGATATTGATAGAGTTGGACCTGAAATGGAAGTGAAAGGCTGTTAACAGTCTGTACCCAAAGTCCAGAACCACAGTACTGTAGTATTTTACGGCGCGGTTACAGACTTTGATATCTGCAACCCCCTGTGCCACATCCAACTATCTCAGCAGTTATGGACAGCTGATTGTGCCAGCTTCAAGGTGTACATGGGCCTAGGCTGTGTTGGGATGCCCTTTGTTCCAAGCTGTGTTATGATGGCCTTTGATCTAAGCTTTGTAAGGATGCCCTTTGGTCTAAGCTGTGTAAGGATGCCCTTTTGTGTAAGCTTTGTCAGGATGCCCTTTGGTCTAAGCTGTGTTAGGATGCCCTTTGGTGTAAGCTCTGTGAGGATGGCCTTTGGTCTAAGCTGTGTTAGGATGCCCTTTGGTCTGAGTAGTGTTGGGATGCCCTTTGGACAGAGCTGTGTTTGGACGCCCTTTGGTCTAAGCTTTGTTAGGATGCCTTTTTGTCTAAGCTGTGTTAGGATGACCTTTGTTTTAATCTGTGTAAAGATGCCCTTTGTTCTAATCTGTGTTAGGATGCCCTTTGCTCTAATCTGTGTTAGCATGCTCTTTGTTCTAAGCTGTGTTAGGATGCCCCTTGGTCTAAGCTGTGTTAGGATGCCCTATGGTCAGAGCTGTGTAAGGATGGCCTTTGGACAATGCTGTGTTAGGATGGCCTTTGGTCTAAGCTGTGTAAGGATGCCCTTATGTCTAATCTGTTTTAGGATGCCCTTTGGTCTAATCTGTGAAATGATGCCCTTTGGTCTAAGCTGTATTATGATACCCTTTGGTCTAAGCTGTATTATGATGCCCTTTGGTCTAAGCTGTGTTAGGATGCCCTTTGGTGTAAGCTGTGTTAGGATGCCCTTTAGTCAGGGCTGTGTTAGTTAGGATGACCTTTGATCTAAGCTGTGTTAGGATGCCCTTTGGTCTAGTCTGTGTTAGGATGCCCTTAGGTCTAAGCTATGCTAGGATGCCTTTTGTACAGAGCTGTGTTGGGATGCCCTTTGGTCAGAGCTGTGTAAGGGTGCCCTTTGGTCTAAGCTGTGTTAGGATGCCCTTTAGTATAATCTGTGTTAGGATGCCCTTTGGTCTAAGCTATGTTAGGATGCCCTTTGGCCTAAGCTGTTTCAGGATTGGCTGGACGAAAACTCAGGCAATGAAGCTGCCTTGCAGCTGCTGCTGGTAACCTAAAAGAGAAGCATTAGGCATGGAAGCTGCCTTGAAGCTGCTGCTGGTAACCTGAAAGAAAAGCATCAGGCAAGGAAGCTGCCTTGAAGCTGCTGCTTGTAACCTAGAAGGAATGCATCAGGAAAGGAAGCTGCCTTAAAGTTGCTGCTGCTGGTAACCTAAAAGAAAAGCGTCCGGCAAGGAAGCTGTCTTGAAGCTGCAGCTGGTAACTGAAAAGAAAAGCACTGTGGCATAGATAGGTGGAGTATCAATAGGACGAAGGAAACGATGGAACCATAGAACAGCTAACGCTGACAACTGGCCACCCGAAAACAAAAGCTCTGTGGCACAGATTGCCAAAAGCTTGACGTCTCTCTAATTTATCCTGTCACGTAATGATGATGGTGATGATGACATTTTTCCTGGTTCCCTACTGGAATCCATTTGTGCCCACAGCTTGATGGAGTCAAGTGGGACTTATGAACATCACGAAAATAAAAATAAATGTATGCCAACCTATGTACAGCGGGTGTGGCATTTTTCAGCATGCCAACATGTCTACATACAGCATGTACAGCGCTGTAACCAACATGAAAAAACATTTACGCCAACAGATGTATAGTGTGTGCGGCATTGTTCAGCCTGCAAACATGTCTACAGCATGTACAGCGCTGTAACCAACATGTCTACAGCATGTACAGCGCTGTAACCAACATGTCTACAGCATGTACAGCGCTGTAACCAACATTCTACAGCATGGTACAAGCAAACGCTGTAACCAACATGTCTACAGCATGTACAGCGCTGTAACCAACATGTCTACAGCATGTACAGCGCTGTAACCAACATGTCTACAGCATGTACAGCGCTGTAACCAACATGTCTACAGCATGTACAGCGCTGTAACCAACATGTCTACAGCATGTACAGCGCTGTAACCAACATGTCTACAGCATGTACAGCGCTGTAACCAACATGTCTACAGCATGTACAGCGCTGTAACCAACATGTCTACAGCATGTACAGCGCTGTAACCAACATGTCTACAGCATGTACAGCGCTGTAACCAACATGTCTACAGCATGTACAGCGCTGTAACCAACATGTCTACAGCATGTACAGCGCTGTAACCAACATGTCTACAGCATGTACAGCGCTGTAACCAACATGTCAAAATAAGTATGCCAACATATGTACAGTGTGTGCGGCATTGTTCAGCATGCCAACATGTGTACATCATGCACAGTGTTGTAATCAACAGGAGAACATATGTATGCCAACATGTGTACAGCATGTAGGGCATCGTAAGAATCAGGGAAACATATGAATGCCAACATATATACAGCGTGTGTGGCATTGTACAACATCCCAACATATGAATGCCAACATATGTACAGCGTGTGTGGCATTGTACAACATCCCAACATGTGAATGCCAACATATGTACAGCGTGTGTGGCATTGTACAACATCCCAACATATGAATGCTAACATATATACAGCGTGTGTGGCATTGTACAACATCCCAACATGTTTATCGCATGTACAGCGTTGCAAGGAACAGGTAAACAATAGTTGTGCCAACATATGTACAGCGTGTGCGGCATTGTACAACATGCCAATATATTTACAGCATGTATAGCGCTGCAACAAACAGGAAAAATATACGTCCAGCATGCTAAAAATATATTTACAGCATGCTTGCTGAGATGAATGAAGTTCTCCTGACCAAATGGCATCAGCGTTGATTAGAGAATGATGGGCAGCTTGACTAGGCTAACGGCAGTATGATATCATATATAGAGGTATACTTAAACAAATGTTGGGTGTTTGCCAATCTACTACATCTAATATTATCATGGAAGAGCTGGGTAGAACCCCGTTGTGTTTTGCTTGGCTTAAACAAGCTTTGCGCTTCTGGAACAAGACCATAGATAAAGAACCTGAGGATCTCATTAGAATGGCTCTTGAGGAATCTTTTGATTCCAACACTGGCTGGGTTCATGACTTACGTTGTGCTCTCCACAAGCTAGGATCCAGTAAAAACCTCAACATTTTGGAGGCTGTCGATGTCGAAGGTATTATGTCTGAAGTTTTTGAGTCATGGAGGTTTAAGTACCCAACTGACACCAATGCAGTCAGAGACATCCCTGATGAGAGAAGGGTTGGCTTTAAACGCCTCCGATACCAGAAATGGTTCGCAGCCAACAGCAATAATGATGAGAATGGCTTGATTCTCTTTACATCCGCCTTACATAAGCAGGATCAGATTCGTTCTATAGCACAGTTTAGAATGGGTTCCCATTGGCTGAACACAGAAAGAATGAGGGTGGTGGATAGAGCACACATCCCTTGTTCGATGAGACACTGTCAGATGTGTGGGTTTAAAAAACCTGAGGATGAAATGCATATGTTTGAGTGCCCTTTTTATAATGATATTCGCCTCCGCTACCAGAAGCTGTTTACAGATATTTATAGGCATGCCCATGAGGATACCGACTTAACCGTATGGTTTTGATTCCGGAGTTATGTGCAGAGCGCAGTGACGAGGGGAAGTTGGTGAGGATAAGATCTTTACAGTTAGATAAAAGCACTGGAGGGAAGTGCTGGAAAGAAGTACGTACTGAGATGGTGCGGTACCTCAGGGTGCCGACACCAGGGTCCGTGCCATAGCTGGCAGCGACCCCGCAGTACGATGCAACAGGGCGGGAGATCTGTGCACTCTAAGTCACTCTAGGTGAACCGGGAAAACCCGGTGAATAACATCCCCCCCAATTCCTGGTATTCTTCATATTGGAGAATTCCGGGAATTAGAGGAGTTTAAAGAAAACTAGAGGGACTAGGAATATTCATAAGCAGTTATGCTATTTGAAATAAAACCTGGCTGACTTTTAAACTAATTGAAGAGGACAGACATAATGGAACTCAAATCTAGGAAAAGTCAGCATCTGGATCTATGGGGGATGATCCATAGTGGATTTAGACGAGTTGCTAGGAAATAGCAGGAGATGGTTCAATAATAGCCTGTGGGGCAGGATCTCTGTCCAGATCTAAACTAAAATAGAAGAAAGCAGTCAGTCATGATGCAATCAATCAATATCTAGGAAAAGTCTGGATCTTGGACCTGTCAGGAAATCTAGAAGGGACTCAGAGAGGTTTCAGGCAGTTGCAGGAATATTGACAAGATTAGTCAAGCTTGAGCTTTCCAGTGCAGCTAATCTGTTCTCTGAATGCACAGAATTTGGATCTGGGCAAGGCTTTGGTGAGCATGTCAGCCATGTTGGCAGCAGTGGGAATCCAGTTGAGCTTGATGCCTTCTTTCTTGGATTGCTCCTTGAGGAAGTGGAATCTTGTTTCCATATGCTTGAGCCTTGAGGAGAGCTTCTCTTGGTTCCATGCACTGAGTGCAGCTTGGTTGTCACCATTAATGGTGAGGGCAGGGGGCATGGTACCTGTGGCAGAGAATTGCAGTTTCCTCAACCACATTCCTTCTTGGGCTGCAGAGGTGGCTGCCATGAATTCAGCCTCTGTAGTGGACAGGGCAGTGGCAGATGCCTGGATTTTGGATGCCCATGAGATGGCACCCCCCTGGTTGAGGAAGACATAGCCTGTTGTGGACTTCCTTGTGATAGGGCAGGCAGCATGGTCAGAGTCACAATAGCCAGTGAGGAGCTTCTTGGAGTGGGTGTAGGTGATCCCATGGTCAGGGGTGTTGGAGAGATATTTGAGGATGCCATTTGCAGCTTCCATGTGGTCATGGAGGCGGTGGGCACTGTGCCTGGCCAACCTGTTGACAGCTTGGGCAATGTCAGGTCTGGTGTTGACTGCCAGGTAGTTGAGGAATCCTACAATCTGAGCAAGGGGAAGACCAGTGTCTGGGGTGTCCTTTTCAGGGTAAGGAAGGGGGGCATCAGGCTGGAGTGGAATGGGGAACCTGGTGATGTTGGGCTCAGGGAGCATGCTATGTGCTCTGAGTAGGTCTTGGGTGAACCTGGACTGGCAGATGTGGAGTGTTCCAGCAGTTGCATCTCTGGTGATCTCATAGCCTACAAACACAGATGGTTCACCAAGGTCTCGGGTCTTGTAGAGCTTCATGATGGTTTCTTTGTACTGCTGTAGGATGTCCTTGTCAAAGGACAGCAAGAGGAAGTCATCCACCCAGAGGAGGACCCAGATTAGGGGTCTTGTTGTTGGTCCAGGGAGCAGGAATAGGCCCTGGTCAACATCAACTTCTCTGAAGCCGATGGCTGTCATGTCTTCCTTGACTTTTAGATACCATTGCCGTGATGCTTGCTTCAGACCATAGAGGCATTTCCACATGCGGCACACTCTGTGGTCTTTTTGGAATCCTGGGGGTTGAGAACAGTACAGTTCCTCTTCTACTACTCCATTGAGGAATGCTGTAGAGACATTAAGTTGGGCAAGGTGTGCTGATGGATCTGCAGCCATGGACAGGATGTACCGGATGGTAGCATGTTTGGCAACTGGTGCAAAGACTTCATCATAGTCCATGCCAGGGCGTTGGGCATAGCCTTTTGCTACTTAACGGGCTTTGTATCTGACAATCTGGCCATCCACTGATTGCTTGATGTCAAATACCCATTTAGTTCCAATGGATTTGGAGCCGTGTGGGAGTTCTGCTAACGTCCAGGTGTTGTTCATTTCTGCTAGTGCTGCTAATTCTTCATTCATGGCAGACTTCCATTCTTTAGCTTGAGGGCCAGCTAGTGCTTCTCTTTCATTCTTGGGTATGACTATCTGGTCTGCAGCTAGGAATGCTAAGTTATGTGGTGCATGCCTTTCTCTTCCACTACGGCAGGGTTGTGTCAGTGTGGTTTCTGGCAGGGGGGTTGTTGCTTGTTGTGCTCGTGCAGTAGAAGGAGGTGCATGTGCTGGTGCATTATCCTGTGATGCCATGAGATTGGGGAGCTCATTTGTTTGAGACTGAGTAGGATTGTGTTCATTTCCTTGTTCGACAGTGTTGTTGTGTTGGTATGCACTATTTTGTGGGGGAATAGACCCTTGCTGATGCATGGAACTTGGTAGGTAGCTAGCATCTATGTCTCCTGGTGATCCCCATGCTCCCTGGTTCTCCCTGTTCCTTGCCAGTACTGCCTCATATGCTTTGTTTTCTGAGGGGGAAGGTGAGGGTGATGGGTTATCCTCATCAGGTTCAACAGTGGTGTCTTCTTCGTGCATGCCTAGTATAACAGCATCTGGACCTGGAAATCCTTTCTGTCCCGCCAGGTTCTCAGACTCATTGAAGGTTATGTCTCTAGCGTCAAAGATCTTATGGTTGGAGTCCACAACTCTGTATGCCTTTCTGATGTGTGAGTATCCAATGAGTCTTGTGATTTTGGCTGATGGTGCAAACTTCCATGCCCTGGATTTGGGTGCTATGTGGACGTAAGCTGTGCATCCAATGGTTCTGAGGTGATCAATCTTAGGCTTGACTCCATGGAACATTTTATAGGGAGTTTTGTCCGAGTCAGAGGTTGGGCTGAGGTTTCTTAGGATGCTGGCATTTTTCACCATTTCAGCCCAGTATCTTTCAGGGAATTTGGATGAGATGAGGAGAGCAGCGCTTCTGTCATGCAGTGTGCGGTTGAGGCGCTCTGCTGCACCGTTTGTGGAGGGATTGCCAGGGACCGTGAAGTTGAGAGTAATACCTTTTTTCTTGCACCAGTTTTGGAATCGGGTGCAGGTGTATTTGGATCCATTGTCACAGAAAATAGTACCTATCTTATTTTCTATGAGGACTTCATACCGTTCCAGTTCATGGATGGTGTCTTTGGGCACAGAGTGTTTGTCTTTGTGGAAAGTGACTATTGAGTATTTTGAGTGGTCATCTAGGATTCCTTGGAAATACAGGCTGCCACTTAAACTAGGCACTTTCATCTTTCCACTCATGTCAATGTGGAGTATGGCCATGGGTCTTTTTGCACGTGTGTATGATGTGGGGTAGGGGTTCTTGTCCATTTTTGAGAGGGCACATATTTCACAGGTATGCTTTTTCATTTTGTTGCAGGCTGCTGTTGTGACATCTGTGCTAGTGACCATGTTTTCAGCAATGAGTCGAACTAAACTGCTGTAGGCAAGGTGACTATATCTGATGTGAAGGAGTTCTGCTGTTTGGGGAGTGGTTCTGGAAATGGCGGCTATAGCAATGTTGAGACATGTCCCATGGATAAGGGTCTTGTCAGGTACAAGAACAGGAGTGAGGTAGAGGTTTTTGTTCTTTGACCCAGTGACTATTACTTTGTTGTTAATGGAAATAGTGCAGGCACTGGAGTCAAAATTGACTGACATAGTGGGATTTGATTTGATGGCTGCAGCCATGGACATAAGGTTTGGTGTTGCTGGGTCATCATTGAGGTGGACATTTCTAAGGTTGTGAATCTTGCCATTGTCTCCTCTGATGAGGGCGTTTCCAGATCTGGTAATGTAAGTGAAACCTAATGCAGTTTGAACTTTGATATTAGGTGTTATGGTTTTTATGTCAAATAACAGTGATTCGTTTCCTGTCATGTGTGAGGTAGCTCCTGTGTCCATGATCCAGTTAACTGCCATTCGATCTGTGCGTGGAGATGCGTTGAGGGCATACGATGGTGGGTCAGATGTAGGGGAGGTAGATCGTTCCATGTTTTCATATGCGATGCAAATGGATGCAACAGATTCGGCTGGGACAGGTTTGTGTTGTCGAGCGTTGAATGGGCGCTCGTACAGGGATTTGAGGGCTGATAGCAGCTCGTCTGGATCATTGTGGTGTTTGTGTTCCTTGCTTACTTGTTCTGAAATGTGCGCAAGGATGTATTCGATCTGAAAACTAGGTAACTTGTTGGATCCAGGGGAAAAGTAGCGTTCAGATACCTTGAGTTCAGCTTCCATAGCGTCAATCCAGTACTCAAAGAAGAGTTGGTTGAAGACGAAAGGCGGAGGAGGCCTCCTCTGGTGATTTGCAGATGGCTGCATAGTGTTTGCGAAGCAACGGTGTGGGAGGTGGGAGGAAGCGGTGGAAACGAGTTAAAGGGGTCAGGAGGCGATTGAGAGCGGCTGAGGTTGCTATGCAACGGGACGTGGGAGGGGGGGGGGGGGGGGGGGGGGGGGGGGGGGGGGAGCGCAGTGGTCTTGTGGTCTTGGGTTGTCTTGCGGCTGGTGCTGTATGACAGCTTCTTTGCTCGATGGAGCTTAATCAATCCGGATGCGGATGATGGTTGTGCACAAAAAGGTGTTCCCGACGGGGGAGGTTAATGTCACAGGGTTGGTGAGGCTTACTCGATCCTTTCAAATGTTGAGTTCCGCACGACAACAGTCGAAATGTCCTTTGCTCGGAATACCGTTAAAGCGAAAGGCCAATCTAGCAGCGAAGGGACCATAACCTTTTGATTCCGGAGTTATGTGCAGAGCACAGTAACGAGGGGAAGTCGGTGAGGATAAGATCTTTACAGTTAGATAAAAGCACTGGAGGGAAGTGCAGGAAGGAAGTACTGAGATAGTGAGATGGTGCGGTACCTCAGGGTGCCAACACCAGGGTCCGTGCCATAGCTGGCAGCGGCACCGCAGTACGATGCAACAGGGCGGGAGACCTGTGCACTCCAAGTCACTCTAGGTGAACCGGGAAAACCCGGTGAATAACATATGGAATGTGGAATTCTGCGATTCCACATTCAGACCCTTTATGAATGGAAATGGCACAAAGACTTTTTGGAGCAACCTAGCCGACTATCCTTCTACTTGTAGAAGAGCAAGACAGGAAGCCCTGGACTGCTTAGTGGCACCGTAATTTATTATCTCTTTTTTTCTTCTTGTGACTTTTCATTTGTTAGCTTCTTACCTCCGCCACTGTCAGTGGTTGAGATCTGGGTCCTGCTCTAGGGGGTTTAATACCTACGCCACCAAAACGGTGGTTGGGAGTTTGGTTTGTTTGTCCTCGACACACCCCTGATGTAATGGTTTTTTTGCTTTGTGGATGCTTTTTTTTAAGCACATAGTCTCATACACCCTCGCGGTGTCAAGTAGACTTTAACATTACATTACATTACATTACATTACATGTTAAAGTCTACTTGACACCGCGAGGGTGTATGAGACTCTGTGCTTTAAACAAAAAGAAAAAGCACCCACAAAGCAAAAAACCCCATTACATCAGGGGTGTGTCGAGGACAAACAAACCAAACTCCCAACCACCGTTTTGGTGGCGTAGGTATTAAACCCCTTAGAGCAGGACCCAGATCTCAACCACTTACAGTGGCGGAGGTAAGAAGCTAACAAATGAGAAGTCTCAAGAAGAAAAAAAAGGGATAATAAATTACGGTGCCACTAAGCAGTCCAGGGCTTCCTGTCTTGCTCTTCTACAAGTAGAAAGATAGTCGGCTAGGTTGCTCCAAAAAGACTTAGTGCCATTTCCATGTAATGTAATGTAATGTAATGTAATGTAATGTAATGTAATGTAATGTAATGTAATGTAATGTAATGTAATGTAATGTAATGTAATGTAATGTAATGCAATGTAATGTAATGTAATGTAATGTAATGTAATGTAATGTAATGTAATGTAATGTAATACACCCTCGCGGTGTCAAGTTGACTTTAACATGAAATGTAAACGTAAATGTAAAAATATCAGATGATATCATACTCGCCTTTGGTCAACATTATATGATATGCGGGTATGCTGGTCCCTACCTACCTACCTACCTATCTATGTTTTGAACGACATCCTAATGGCTCCAGCCAGCAATTTGGCTGCTCGCTGGAAGTCACGGTAACAATGTGCCCATATCAGGAGAAGCAGTCCCCGATGAGAAGAAGAACTGCCACAAGGTTCTAAGCGCCAGCTCAATGAAACATTCCCCAGTGCGATAACCACGGAAAACTGTCCCCGATAGCACCACTGAGCAAGAATGCAAAATACACTATTAGTCATCTATAACTCAATACGTCTCTATTTGGCACCCCCTGGATTGTACACATTTTATTTTATTACGAGGCACGAGGTTGAGGGGGCCAGCCCGTTTGCTGTCAACCACCAATGGATTGTACAGATACATACGCCTGTTGCATCAATAGAAAACGAGGCTACCTTGGACCATGGTTACATTTTTGGAGTTGGCTAACGTGGACCATGGTTACATTTTTGAACGTGGACCATGGTTACATTTTTGTTTAAGGTATTTCACCCCAGGGGGTGGGTCCTTCGACACAAACCAGCAACACCGAGGATTCAATTCGAATGGCGTCGCATGGCTCCAGCCAGCAATTGGGCTGCTCTTCTGCCGTAACACAAACAATTCAAACGCCGATAAATGACGTAATCAGCTGTTCGGAATGAGATCTCTCGCATACAGTTGTATAAAATAAATATACAAAATGAATATATATATATATATATATATATATATATATATATATATATATATATATGCATGCAGGGTTGTTCAGGACGCTGCGTCGTGCGTCACAGACGCAACGTTTGAGGGTGTCCTGAGACGCAACGTGGGGAGGGTCCGTTGCGTCGCTATGGGTCGGTTATGGGTCGGTTTAGGGTCGGTTGCTTCTCAGGACGCAGGCTATACAATTTGTTGCGTCTCGGGACGCCGAGGTGGGGGTCCTCCTGAACAACCCTGCATGCATGTATATAGGCTACAGTCCAGGGGTAGCCACTTTGGCTCAAGGGACTTCCCAATCGTGATAGAAAGAGCTTCAATCTGCTAGACTAAATGGTGACTACTGCTAGTTCTGGCTTACCCAGTGGTGTCCTTAACTTAACGTCCTGAGAGTGTCACATTACTCGGATGTAACAATTTCAATTTCAATTTCTGCTAGACCAAACTTATGCAGCCTTGGGTGGAGCGTCCAACATTCCGTATCTGTTAATCCACCAAGACACAAGGAAGGAGTCAACGATGATCTGGCTGAGGTGGCAGATGACAGCCGCAACGGCTCCAAGACCAACAGAGGGCCCCATGACCGCTGAAAGCTTGGTGAGCACCGCCACAGCGACAGGGAGAGTCTTCTGGGAGCACAGCAGCTGCAAGGTGCAAAAGTTGTGAACGTGGTTGTTGCTATGGTTGTGGTGGTTGTGGTGGGCCTCAAGACCGCTGAAACCTTGGCAAGCACCGCCATAGCAACTGGGAGGGTCTTTGGGGAGCACAGCAGGGTGCACTTCATTTGAATTGATTATGTTACTGCCAAAGATGACGAGCAGCCTTAAAGGCTGGGGCCATGTAACCAAGAACAAATGGAAGGTGCAAGAGGGAGTTGTGGCCGTTATTGTGGTTGTGGACAAATGGTATTTTTGTGGCTTGGGCGAGGTGATTGCTCTTGTTGTGATGGTTGGGGTAGTTGCTGCTGTTGCTGCTACTGTTGCTGCTGATGTTGCTGTTGCGAAATCTATTTTTCAGGAACCTTGGTATACGTTGGATGGGCCCAAATCCACGTCTTATGAGCAAAAATCTACGTTTACTAGTGTTTAAAACGTGAAACGAAACGTTTGAACCACTCTGCTCCCATCACTTAATTTCAAGACCTGCTGGATGTATCCAACACCCACCGACCCCAAAACCCAACACATACCCACCCACCCAACACCGACCCAACCACCCAACACCGAGCCAACTACCCAACACCGAACCACCCAAAATTACCACCAAGACCTGCTGGATGCATCCAACACCCACCGACCCACCCACCCAACACCCACCCAACCCACACACACCGATGCAACCACACAACACCGACCCAACTACCCAACACCCTCCCGCCCAACACCAACCCAACTACCCAAACACCCACCTACCTACCCACCCACTCACCCACCCAACACTTACTACCAATACCTGCTGGACACATCCAACACCCACCGACCCACCCATCCAACACTGACCCAACTACCCAACACCAACCCAACTACCCAACACTTACTATCAACACCTGCTGGATGCATCTCTGTTGCTGGTCGTCATCACTTACCACCTAGCCACACCTACACACATGTGTATTATTACCAACCCCACCCAATCCACGATCACCGACCCAACCACCCAACACTTACCACCACGACCTGCTGGATGCATGCAACACCCACCGACCCACCCACCAAACACATGCCCAATCACCCAACACCCCCCCCCCCCCCCCCCCACCCACCCACCCACCCAACACCCAACACCCACCCACCCAACTCTGCCACCCAACACTTACTATCAACACCTGCTGGATGTATCTCTGTTGTTGGCCGTCATCACTTACCAACTAGCCACACCTACAAACATGCTTATAAATACCAACCCCATCCAATCAACCAACACCAACCAACACGACCTGGGTGCATCCCACACCCACCGACCCAAACACCCAAACGATACTCAATCACCTCCCCCCCCCCCCCCCCCCCCCCCAATATTGTTTTTACCACCGAGACCAGCTGGATGCATCCAACACCCACCAACCCAAACACCCAACACATACCCAATCACCCAACACCGACCCAACCACCCAACACTTACCACCAAGACCTGCTGGATGCATCCAACACCCACCGACCCAAACACCCACCACCAACCCAGCTACCCAACACCCACCCACCCACTCACCCACCCAACACTTACTATCAACACCTGCTGGATGCATCTCTGTTGCTGGTCATCATCACTTACCAACTAGCCACACCTACAAACATGCTTATAAATACTAACCCCACCCAATCACCCAACACCAACCGAACCCACCCAACACTTACTATCGAGACCTGCTGGATGCATCCAACACCCACCAACCCACCCACCCAACACTTACTATCAAGACCTGCTGGATGCATCCAACACCCACCAACCCACCCACCCAGCACTTACTATTAAGACCTGCTGGATGCGCTTCTGTTGTTGGGCGTTTTCACTTTTCCCCAGATTGAGACCCTGGACAAAGAAGAGGACAAGTCAGCATGTGTACCAGGGTTGTTCAAATAAACAAACAACAAACAAACATACAAACAAACAAATAAATAAAAAAACGAACAAAAACATAATTAAGTAAACAAATAAACAGCAAACAAATAAAAACAAAATGAATAAATTAACAAACAAACAAACGAACAAGAACATTAACAAGTAAACAAATAAACAACAAACAAACAAATAAATAAAAAACGAACAAAAACATAATTAAGTAAACAAATAAACAGCAAACAAACAAATAAAATAAATGAATAAATTTAACAAACAAACAAACGAACAAGAACATTAATAAGTAAACAAATAAACAACAAACAAACAAATAAATAAATAAATAAATAAATAAACAAAATAAATTAATTATAGCATAAATGTTATGCCTAATGGCGAGGTGTGAGGTTGAGGGGGCAAACCAGTTAGCTTGCGCTGGGGGCAACCATCAAAGGGTTGTTCAAAGGCACTTCAAAATAATACCTGGCATAGCTATTTTCAAATCTACGTTTCTAAGCCCCAATTTACGTTTGCAACACATTGGGCCTTCCAATATCCGCGTTTGAGACGTGAAACAGTATATTGTGAACAACTATGGTGGGTGGAGGAGGGGGTGAGGGAGGGAGGGCATGAATGAATGGGTTTGGTGGGTTTGGTGGGTTTGGGGATCTCATAATTGTTGCCCTTCTAAACATCCTGTTTCGATGAATAGCTCAATGGCAGAGCTCCTTGAACAAAGAACGTGCCGGGTCGGAATCCCTACGGGTGCGCTTTAGTGCTCGCGGTCGCTGTCAACCGCCATGGTAGCTTTGACCAGGTAAAGTAGCAGCCTGTTCCCTACCCCCGTAAGGCGGGGCTCCCTTCATACCAAGCGCCACCAGGCATATTAATTGTTATGGTGGGTGGTCCTCATTTCTGGCTTTCAGCCACACTAGCCAGCTTCACGTTTATGCTATGAGTTATTGTTTGGGGTTCAGTTCATCTATCACATTTGGGCGAGTCCCTTTAGCCTATTTGGTCTATCCCTGGACTGTAACATACATACATACATACATACATACATACATACATACATACATACATACATAAATACATACATACATGCCACACGCGGGAAAAGAGAGCTGCCTAGAAATGTATACACGAATGAAGCTATGAATCTATGAAGATACCAGTATAATGATAACACCTGGTGGGGCGTGGTATCAAGGGAGACCCGTACGGCGGTAGGGAACGGCGGTAGGGAACGAGCAGCTACTTTACCTGGACAACATATCCTGCCGAAACATACCCTGCCAAAACAGATCCTGTCAAACAGATTTGGCCTAAACAAATTCGGCAAAAAAACAGATCCTGCCAAAACAGGTCCGGCAAAAATGGATCCTGCCAACAAACACATCCTGCAAAAACAGATCCTGCAAAAACAGATCCTGCCAATACAGATCCGGCAAAACAGAAAACTCACCCTAACAAGAATAAAGTTTACGATCAGGAAGAAGACGTGAGCTGAGATTCCATAAGCAGCAACTGACAGCAGGCTGGTGAGTGGTAGCTCCACTTGAGCAGCAGACTGTCTGACCTGGTTGGTGGAGGCGTCGTGCTGATGCGTATGTGTGTGTGATGTGTGTGTGTGTGCGTGTGGCGGTCGGGGGGGGCAGATGGGGGCGCAGCCACCCATTTTCGCAGCATGCCTGCCTGACCTGGGTGGTGCCGAGGCGTTGTGTGTGTGCGTTGAGTGTGTTGTGTTGTGTGTGTTTTGTGTGATATCCGAGTGCTTGTGGTGCTGCTGTGTGGGGGGGGGGGCGGGGATCGGGGCAGGTGAGGGGCAGCCCACATTTTGAGCATGCGCCTGCTGAACCTGGGTGGGGTGGATGGAGGGTGTGTGTGTGGCTTGTGTGGTCCGGGGCGGGGGTGGGGGCCAGGGGTTGGGGCAGCTGGATGAAGGGGCAGCCCCCCATTTTGCGCATGGCCTTCGCTGAACCTGGGTGCGGTGGAGGGTAGTGTGTGCATCGCGTGTGTGATGTGGTGTGTGACTCGCGGGGGAAAGAATGGTTGAGTCGGCGACCCAGCCCCACATTTTTGCAGGCATGCCTGCTGACCTGGCGCTGCGGCGCTGGAGCGGTGTGTGTGTGCGAGTGTGTGCTGGAGGGAGGGATGATCGGAGCTGGGGTCTCGGTGGGCGGGGAACTGCTTGAGCGGGCAGTCCTATCACCACATTTTTGCAGGCATGGTCTTGCTGAGCACATCGCGGCTGGACGCGTGGAGGGTGTGACTGTGTGGGTGTGACTGTGGTGTCGGGTGTGGTGTGGCCCGGGTGGGCCACGGGTGGCGGGGCAAGGTAGAGGCGCACCAGAACAAATTTTGCAGCATGGACTGCACATGAGTGGGTTGGAGCGGTGTGTCCGTGTGAGCTTCGTGTGTGTCGCTGGATTGGGGGGGGGGGTGGGGGGGGAAGGTGAGGGGGCGGAGATAACTTTTGCCCAGAATCGCCCTTGCCATGACCTGGCGTGGAAGTGTGTGTGTTGTGGGTGTGTGGGTGTGGTGGTAGGGTTGGGGGGTTGGGGGTTGGGGTTGGGGGTGAGGTGGTGGGGGTGAGGGGCAGCTCCACATTTTGCAGCATGGCCTTGCTGACCTGGGTGGGGTGGAGGGTGTGTGTGTGCGTGTGTGTGTGTGTGTGTGTGTGTGTGTGTGGGGGGGGGGGGCAGGTGAGGGGCAGCCCCACATTTTGCAGAATGGCCTTGCTGACCTGGGTGGGGTGGAGGGGGTGTGTGTGCGTGTGTGTGTGTGTGTGTGGGGGGGGGGGGGGGGGGGGGGGGACATACCAGCGTCCACGGTACCTTGGACCACCACCCACCACCACCACCCACCAATACAGAACCATATGATATGAATCTGGAGGAAACATACCAGCGTCCACGGTACCTTGGACCACCAACCACCACCGCCAACAACCACTAGAGCCATCTGATATGCATGTGGAGTAAACATACCAGCGTCCACGGTACCTTGGACACCAAGCAACCACCACCACCACCACCACCAACCACCAGAGCCATCTGATATGCATCTGGAGTAAGCATACCAGCGCCCACGGTACCTTGGACCACCAACCACCACCACCACCACCACCACCACCACCACCACCAACCACCAGAGCCATCTGATATGCATCTGGAGTAAGCATACCAGCGCACACAGTACCTTGGACCACCAACCACCACCACCACCACCACCACCACCAACCACCAGAGCCATCTGATATGCATCTGGAGTAAGCATACCAGCGCCCACGGTACCTTGGACCACCAACCACCACCACCACCACCAACCACCAGAGCCATCTGATATGCATGTGGAGTAAGCATACCAGCGCCCACGGTACCTTGGACCACCAACCACCACCACCAACCACCAATACAGAACCATATAATATGAATCTGGAGGAAACATACCAGCGTCCACGGTACCTTGGACCACCAACCACCACCGCCAACAACCACTAGAGCCATCTGATATGCATCTGGAGTAAGCATACCAGCGTCCACCGTACCTTGAACCACCAACCACCACCACCACCACCAACAACCACTAGAGCCATCTGATATGCATGTGGAGTAAGCATACCAGCGCCCACGGTACCTTGGACCACCAACCACCACCACCACCAACCAACAACCACCAGAGCCATCTGATATGCATCTTGATTAAGCATACCAGCGTCCACAGTACCTTGGACCACCAACCACCACCACCACCAACCAACAACCACCAGAGCCATCTGATATGCATCTGGAGTAAGCATACCAGCGCCCACGGTACCTTGGACCACCAACCACCACCACCAACCACCAATACAGAACCATATGATATGAATCTGGAGGAAACATACCAGCATCCACAGTACCTTGGACCACCAACCACCACCGCCAACAACCACCAGAGCCATCTGATATGCATCTGGAGTAAGCATACCAGCGTCCACGGTACCTTGGACCACCAACCACCACCACCAACAACAACCACCAGAGCCATCTGATATGCATCTTGATTAAGCATACCTGTTTCCAGGGGACCATTGACAAGCAGATAGCACCAACCACCACCACCAACCACCACCAATACAGAACCAAATGATATGATCTGGAGTAATCATACCTGCACCCACAAGACCATTGACCAACAACCACCATCAACTACCAACCACCACCAACAACCACTAACCACCAACCACCAGGTTACCTGCATCCATGGGACCATTGACCACCACCCACCACCAACCACCAACCACCAGCATACCAGCATCCACAGGAACTTGGACCATTACCAACCACCAACCACCACCAACCACCAGCGTACCTGCATCCACGGGACCTTGGACCACCAACCACCACCACCACCAACCACCAGTGTACCTGACCATTGACAAGCAGATAGCATTGGCCACCACTAACAACAACCACCATTCACCACCACCCAAAACACCAACAACCACCACCAACAACCACCACCACCAACAACAACCACCAATCACCACCACCAACACGAACAACTCCCAACACCAACAACCACCAATCACCACCACCAACACGAACAACCACCAACACCAACAACCACCAACACCAACAACAACACGAACAACCACCAACACCAACAACCACCAATCACCACCACCACCACCAACAACCACCACCACCACCAACCACCACCACCAACCATCAATAAAGAGCCATATGACATGCATATGGAGTAAGCGTACCTGCATCCATGGTACCATTGACAAGCAGATAGCACTGACCACCACCACCACCACCACCAACTACATCAACAACAACCACCACTAACCACCACCACCCACCAGCGTACCTGCATCCAAGGGACCATTGACCACCATCCACCACCAATACAGAATCAAATGCTACCATGCCAATGGAGTAAGCATACCTGCATCCATGGTACCATTGACAAGCAGATAGCACTGAGGTAACCACCACCACCACCACCACCACCACTTACTACAACAACAACCACTAACAACCACCAACCACCAGCGTCTCTGCATCCAGGAGAGCATTGACAAGCAAACACCACCAACTACCAACTCCACCAACCACCAGCGTACCTGCATCCACGGTACCATTGACAAGCAGATAGCACTGAGGTAACAACCACCACTTACTACAACAACAACCACTAACAACCACCAACCACCAGTGTACCTGCATCCAGGGGAGCATTGACAAGCAACCACCACCAACTACCAACACCAACAACCAACAACCACCAGCGTACCTGCATCCACGGTACCATTGACAAGCAGATAGCACTGAGGTAACAACCACCACCACCACCAACCACCACCAACCACCAGCGTACCTGCATCCACGGTACCATTGACAAGCAGATAGCACTGAGGTAACCCATGATTTTCTTGTTCGCATCCACCATTCCAGCAACACCTGAGGAGATGGGCCAGACGTCAGCCACTTGTGTGTGTATGTGTAGCTGTGTAGTTGTGTAGTTGTGTGTGTGTACGTGTATATGTATTGCTGGGTGTGTACGTGTACTTGGGTGTATGTGTCATTGTGTGTATGTATTGTGGTGTGTGTATGTGTGTATGTGTTGTTGTGTGTTTGTATGTGTGTATGTGTTGTTGTGTGTGTTTAAGTGTGTGTGTGCATATGTATGTGTGTGTGCATGTGTGTGTATGTGTCGTTGTGTGTGTACGTGTGTGTGCCGTTGTGGGTGTGTGCATGTGTAATTGTGTGTGTGCATGCGTAATTGTGTTGTTGTGTGTTTGTATGTGTGTATGTGTTGTTGTGTGTGTTTAAGTGTGTGTGTGTGCATATGTATGTGTGTGTGCATGTGTGTGTATGTGTCGTTGTGTGTGTACGTGTGTAATTGTGTGTGTGCATGTGTAATTGTGTGTGTGCATGTGTAATTGTGTGTGTGCCGTTGTGTGTGTGTGCATGTGTAATTGTGTGTGTGCATGTGTAATTGTGTGTGTGCATGTGTAATTGTGTGTGTGCATGTGTAATTGTGTGTGCATGTGTAATTGTGTGTGTGCACATGTAATTGTGTGTGTGCACATGTGTATGAGCTGCTGCGTGCGTGTAAGTGTGTGTGCAGTTGTGTGTGTGCATGTGCGTATGTGTCATTGTGTGTGTAAGTGTGTGTGTTGTTGTGCGTGTGTGCGTGTGTGTATGTGTAGTTGTGTGTGTGTACATGTGTACATGTGTATGTGTCTTTTTGTGTACGCTTGTTGCGTTTACCTGGACAAGTTCTATGCAGCCTGCGACGCTAAAACATGGCGGATAGTGATCGCGATGGAGCAACAGGTGGCAAGGGAAGCGAGTTAGTTACGAGACCGTTGGCTGACGTGTCTGGCTTCATCACGGTCAGACGGTCGGTTGACCGGACAAATGGGTGACACTGGGGGCTCCCGCCCCCCAGATGTGGGGCTCCGCCAAAAATGTACAGTGCACCCACCCACCTGGAACTAGCCCTCACCAATCAAGTCACTGGTAATGCAGTGAAGCAGTTCCCAGTTAAATGCATGCAAGTGCTCGGAATGGGGGGGGGGGGGGGGGGGGGATACAGCAGGAAAGCAAGATAGTAGTTAGCAATCCACTGGGAACCAGCTCTCAGATCGTCACGGGTAACGCAAGTGAAGCAGTTCCCTGCTAAATGCATGCAAAGTGCACGGAATGGGGGGGGAGGAGGGGGGGGGGGGGGGGGGGGGGGTACAGCAGGAAAGAAAGATTGTAGCATCCACTGGGAACCAGCCCTCGGATCGAGTTAATGGTATGCAGTGAAGCAGTTCCCTGCTAAATGCATGGGAAAGTTGCGTGGAATGGGGGGGGAGGGGGGGGTAGGGGGGGTGGTACAGCAGGAAAGCAAGATAGTAGCATCCCCTGGGAACCAGCTCTCAGATTGTCACTGGTAACGCAGTGAAGCAGTTCCCTGCTAAATGCATGGGAAGTGCATGGAATGGGGGGTGGGGTGGGGGTGTTCAGCAGGAAAGCAAGATAGTTACATCCACTGGGAACCAGCTCTCAGATTGTCACTGGTAACGCAGTGAAGCAGTTCCCTGCTAAATGCATGGGAAGTGCATGGAATGGGGGGGTGGGGGTGGGGGTGTTCAGCAGGAAAGCAAGATAGTTGCATCCACTGGAACCAGCTCTCAGATGTCATACTGGTAACGCAGTGAAGCAGTTCCCTGCTAAATGCATGGGAAGGCATGGAATGGGGGGGGGGGGTGGGGGTGTTCAGCAGGAAAGCAAGATAGTTGCATCCACTGGGAACTAGCTTTCAGATTGTCACTGGTTGCGCAGTGAAGCAGCTCCCTGCTAAATGCATGGGAAGTGCATGGAATGGGGGGGGGAGGGGGGGGGGGGGGGGGGGGGGGGGGGGGGGGGGGTACAGCAGGAAAGCAAGATAGCAGCATCCACTGGGAACCAGCTCTCAGATCGTCACGGGTAACGCAGTGAAGTAGTTCCCTGCTAAATGCATGGGAGGTGCATGGAATGGGTGGGGGGTGGGGGTGGGGGTACAGCAGGAAAGCAAGATAGTAGCATCCACTGGGAACCAGCCCTCGGATCGAGTTACTGGTAACGCAGTGAAGCAGCTCCCTGCTAAATGCATGGGAAGTGCGTGTGGTAGGTCTCTCAAAGAGAGGGAGATGGTAGAGGTAAGAGAAAGATAGGACGGGCAAGCTGAACTAGGCTCTATCAGATGAGCTGACATTAAATTGAGTATTTTGTATTATTGAGGGGGGAGGGGGGAGGGGGTTGGGGGTTGGGGTGGGGGTGGGGGGGGGGAGGGAGCAGGGAAACAAAATAGTAGCATCCACTGGGAACTAGCCATTGGATGAAATCACTGGTAATTCAGTGAAGCAGTCACGCGCTAAATGCATGGGAGTGCATGTGATAGGCCTGTCAAAGACAGGGAGATGGTAGGGGTAAGAGTAAGATAGGACGGGCAAGCTGAAGTATAGATAGGACAGGCAAGCTGAAGTATAGATAGGACGGGCAAGCTGAAGTAGACTCCACCAGATGAGCTGTCACTCATTGATAAAGTTCAATCCCTCTAAGTGACCGTAGCTAACAGTCTCTTAAAAAGATCCCCACTCCATAATTGACTGTAGCTAGCGGTCTCTTAGAGAGAGAGAAAGGGAGAAGGTGGAGAAAGGGATGGATAGAGGTGAAGACATGCACAAGGCATATCAACTTATATTTTGAATAAGGGCTGAATCTCAGCGGATTGTTGCAACAAAAATGGGCAAGCTGAACTATGCTCTATCAGATGAGCAGTCAGTCCAGTCACTCATTGATTATTTTATAATTGTTGAGGGGGGGGGGGGGGGGGGGGGGGGGGGGTACAACAGGAAAACATAATAGTAGCATCCACTGGGAACTAGCCCTCAGATCAAGGTTCCAGTAGTGCATGGAATCACACACACACACACACACACACACACACACACACACACAAACACACACACACAAACACACACCAGGAACTAGCCCTCGGATCAAGTCACTGGTAATGCAGTGAAGCAGTCGCCTGCTGAATGCACAGATAGACTTACAGCCATGCACATTAATGATGCCTGCCTGCCTTAGTGGCTTTTCCATGCAAATTAATGATGCCTGCCTGCCTTAGTGGCTTTGCCATGCAAATTAATGATTCCTGCCAGCCTGCCTGCCTGTACATGCATGAAAGTGCATGGAACTGTATGGAATTACATTGATGAGCATGGAAGTGCATGGGATGGGATGGGGATGGGGACGGGGGGACGGGGGGGGGGGGGGGGGGGGGGGGGGGGGGGGGGCAGGAAAACAAAATAGTGGCATCCACCGAGAACTAGCCCTCTAATGAACATGCTAGTAGTGCATGGAATCAGCACCAGTTGAACTAGCTGCCAGAGCAGTGTGTGCATGTCTAATCACATGGCCAATTTGAAAAATAGGAGCACCCACCAGTTACCAGTTACCAGGCCTCGGATCAGGGCACCTGCAGTGCATGGACTCAGCGCCAGCTGAAACAACTGCCAGCAGATAGCCTGAGGGTCAAGGTTCAAATTGCGGATTTGAACAATAGGAGCACCCACCAGGATCCTGTGCACTGCCCCCCCCCCCCCCCCCCCCCCCCACACACACACACACCATCCACCAGGCCTCGGACCAAGGCACCGGCCGTGCATGAACTCAGCACCAGCTGAACCAACTGCCAGCAGAGTGCCTGAGTGTCAAGTTTCATATTGCGGATTTGAACAATAGGAGCAATCACCAGGAGGCAGGCCTCAGACCAAGGCACCAGCAGTGCATGGAACCAGCACAAGTTGAATCAGCTGCCAGCAGATTGCCTAGGGGTCAAGGGTCATACCTTAACAATATGAGCACCCAGCCGTGATCCCTTGCACTGCCTCCCCCCACCCACCCCCACACCCACCCACACACCCCCACACCCACAGAAGGTTGGAGCCCCACCCACCCACCCACACCCACCCACCCAACCCCACACCCACAGTAGGTCGGAAGCTTTACCCACCCACACCCACCCAACCCCACACCCACAGTAGGTTGGAGCCCCACCCACCCACACCCACACCCACCCACCCAACCCCACACCCACAGAAGGTTGGAGCCCCACCCACCCACCCACCCCACACCCACAGAAGGTTGGAGCCCCACCCACCCACACCCACAACCCCACATAAAATGAAACACACAGAAAAGTTTGAAGCCAACAGAGACAGAGCTGAGAACAAAGGCCACTACATGAGGACTGGTGAACACGGCCCCCTCATTGGGGGTCATCGTTGATCTTTCACAATTCAAGAGCACCCACCAGGAACCAGGCCTCGGACTAAGGCACGGGCCGTGCATGGAACCAGCACCAGCTGAATCAGCTGCCAGCAGAGAGCTTTAGGGTCAAGGTTTATATTGCGAATTTGAAAAATAGGAGCACTCACCAGGATCCCATGTACTGCCCCCACCCACCCACCCACACCCTCCCCCTCCTCCCACACCCAACTCACCTGGAACCAGGCCTCGGACCGTGCATGGAACCAGCACCAGCTGAATCAGCTGCCAGCAGAGAGCCTGAGGTTCAAGGTTAAAGCCACCAGCGACAGAGCCAATAACAAAGGCCACTACATGAGGAATGGTGGACACAGCCACCACATTGGAGGTCACTGTTGATCATTTACAATTTGAAAATTACCCACCAGGAACCTGGCCTCGAACCAAGGCTTGGGCGGTGCATGGAACCAGCACCAGTTGAATCAGCTGCCAGCAGATTGTGCTTGAGGGTCAAGGTTCATATTGCAAATTTCAAAAAATAGGAGCACCCACCAGGATCCCATGCACTGCCCCCCCCCCCCCCCCCCCCCACACACACACACACCAAGGACCAGGCCTCAGACCAAGGCACCAGCCGTGCATGGAACCAGCACCAGCTGAATCAGCTGCCAGCAGAGAGCTTTAGCGTCAAGGTTAATAATGCAAATTTAAAAACTAGGAGCACTCACCAGGAACCAGGCCTCGGACCAAGGCACCGGCCGTGCATGGAACCAGCACCAGTTGAATCAGCTGCCAGCAGAGAGCCTGAGGGTCAAGGTTGAATCCGCCAGCGACTGAGCCAAGAACAAAGGCAACTACATGAGGCATGGTGAACACAGCCACCACATTGGAGGTCACAGTGAGCAAGATGGCCATGGCAACGTTGCCTCCAACTTGCTGCAAATATGAGGAGAGGGGCGGAGGGAGGTGTGCATGATTCAGTCATTCATTTGCCATTTATGCATGTAATACATGTCACAGAAATATAGAAACCTTGACTCAAAGTGTCTGCAGAGCAAGAGAGGTGGGACGGAGGGAGGTGTGCATCAGTCAGTCAGTCATTTGCCTTATATGCATGTAATACATGTCATAGAAATATGGAAACCTTGCCTCCAAGTGTCTGCAGAGCAAGAGAGGTGGGGGGGGAGGGAGGTGTGCATCATGGTGAGGGAGGTGCACATGGAGGGAGAGAGGGAGAGAGGGAGAGAGGGAGATAGGGAGGGAATGGGGGATGGATGGATGGATGGATGGATGGATGGATGGATGGATGGATGGATGGAGAGGGAGAGGAGAGGGGAGGGAGAGGGAGAGAGGAGAGGGAGAGGGAGAGGGAGAGAGGAGAGGGAGAGGGAGGAGAGGGAGAGGAGAGGGAGAGGGAGAGGGAGAGGGGAGAGGGAGATGGAGAGGGAGGGAGAGGGAGAGGGAGAGGGAGAGGGAGAAGGGAGAGGGAGAGGAGAGGGAGAGGGAGAGGGAGAGGGAGAGGGAGAGGGAGAGGGAGAGGGAGAGGGAGAGGGAGGGAGAGAGAGAGGGAGAGGGAGAGGAGGAGAGGAGAGGGTAGAGAGAGAGGGAGGGAGGGAGGAGGGAGGGAGGAGGGAGGGAGGAAGAGAGGGAGGGAGGAAAGAGCGGGGGGGAGGGAGGGAGGGAGGGAGGGAGTAAGGGAGGGAGGGAGGAGGGAGGGGAGTGAGGGAGGGAGGGAGGAGGAAGAGAGGAAGAGAGGGTGAGAGGGAGGGAGGGAGGGAGGGAGGGAGGGAGGGAGGGAGGGAGGGAGGGAGGGAGGGAGGGAGGGAGAGGAAGGGAGGGAGGGAGGGAGGGAGGGAGAGAGGGAGGAGAGAGGGGGGGCGGGAGGGAGGGAGGGAGGGAGGGAGGGAGGGAGGGAGGGAGGGAGGGAGGGAGGAAGGGAGGGTGGGAGAGAGGAGGGAGGGAGGGAGGGAGGGAGGGAGGAGGGAGGGAGGGAGGGAGGGAGGGAGGGAGGGAGGAGGAAAAGAAGGAGGGAGGGAGGGAGGAAGAGAAAGAGGGAGAGAGGGAGAGGGAGGGAGAGAGGGAGAGAAGGAGGGAGAGATGGAGAGAGACAGGGAGGGAGAGAGGGAGGCAGGGAGTAAGAGAGGAAGAGAGAGAGGGAGGAAGAGAGGCAGAGAGAGAGGGTGGGAGGTAAGGAGGGAGAGAGCCACCACCCACCAATGAACCCACCCACCCCCAACCCCTCATGCACTTGCCCAGCCCCACCTGAGTCATAGCTATTCCACCGGACAGTGCTGTATTGCTTGTACTGCAACCTGCCTGCCTTCCCCCCTGCCACACCACCACCATCACCACCCACCAATGAACCCTTCCCCTCCCCCCCCCCCTCCCCCCCCCCCCCCCCCCCCCTCATGCTCTTGCCAGATCCACCTGCGCCATTGCTATTCCACTGGACAGTGCTGTAGGCATGCACATGAACACAGCTAAACCCGTGGGGAGTGAGGACGGCTCTATAGGTAGTGCTGTAGTACTTGAACTGTAACCTGCCTGACATCACCCCTGCCACCACTACCACCACCGCCACCACCCACGAATGAACCCCACCCCACCGCACCCCCACTCTCATGCACTCGCCCAGCCCTACCTGCGTCAATGCTTTTCCACTGGACAGTGCTGTAGGCATGCACATGAACACAGCTAAACCCGTGGGGAGTGAGGACGGCTCTATAGGTAGTGCTGTAGTACTTGAACTGTAACCTGCCTGACATCACCCCTGCCACACCACTACCACCACCGCCACTATCCACGAATGAACCCCTCCCCACGGCACCCCCACTCTCATGCACTTGCCCAGCCCTACCTGCGTCATTGCTATTCCACTAGACAGTGCTGTAGGCATGCACATGAACACAGCTAGACCCATGGAGAGTGAGGAAGGCTCCAAGGGCAGCTGCATCATAAGCAGGCCCATCATGGGCGTCATGATGAGGATGGCGACGAGACCATATAGCAGACTGCCTGCAGGGGTGGTGTGCTTGTGCGTGATTGTGGTCGGGTGGGTGGCTGGGGGAGGGGAGCATGTGCTGGCCAGGGCAAGTGAGGATGGCAACGAGACCATATAGCAGACTGCCTGCAGGGGTGGTGTGCTTGAGTGTGATTGGGGTTGAGTGGGTTGGGTGGGGAAGGAAAGCATGGGCTAGTCAGGGCAGGTGAGGATGGCTACAAGGGCAGCTGCATCATTAGGAGGCCCATCATGGGCGTCATGATTAGGATGGCAATGAGACCATACAGCAGACTGCCTGCAAGGGTGGTGTGCTTGTGTGTGACTGGGCTTGGGTGGGTGGCTGGGGGAGGGGAGCATGGGCTGGCCAGGGCAAGTGAGGAAGGCTAAATGGGCAGCTGCATCATGAGCAGGCCTATCATGGGCATCATGATTAGGATGGCAATGAGACCGTATTGCAGACTGCCTGCAAGGGTGTGGGTGGGCAGATTGTTTGGTTTGGTTTGGTTTGTTTTGGTAACTTGGTATTTCAGCCTTTCGCAAGCGGGGTGGTGTATGTCTGTGTGATTGTGTGTGGGGGATGCGGTGGAGGGGGGTGGGCGAGGTGTTCTTGAGTGGAATAATACAGGACAGACTGTAAGAGGTATCATGCTGTCATGATGAGAATGGCAAGGAGACCATACAGCAGACTGCCTGCAAGGGTAGTGTGCTTGTGCGTGATTGGGGTCGGGTGGGCGGCTGGGGGAGGGGAGCATGGGCTGGTCAGGACAAGTGAGGAAGGCTCCAAGGGTATTTGCACCATTAGCAGGCCTATCATGGGCATCATGATTAGGATGGCAATGAGACCATACAGCAGACTGCCTGCAAGGCTGGTGTGCTTGTGTGTCACTGGGCTTGGGTGGGTGGCTGGGGGAGGGGAGCTAGGGCTGGTCAGGGCAAGTGAGGAAGGCTCCAAGGGTAGTTGCATCATTAGCAGGTCTATCAGGAGGCTGAAGAAATTTTCCCAACCTCAAATAACTAACATAATCAGGTGTGATGGTTGGCTGTCAACAGGAAGTGCTATCTGGGACTCATTAATGTCTGGGCAGAGTGCTGAGCTGTCCATGGAGAATGCTGAGCTGGCCATGCACCCTGCTGACCTGGCCATGCTCCCATGTGCACATCCATCCATGCACACCTGGCGACTTAACAGCCTGCAGCGCCTCCCCTTGCTTGATCTGAAGCCCGCTGAGTATGAAGATGACAGCGGTCACGACCGATTGTAGCTTTGTCTTCGCGGCCGCGGCCCCCAAATCGGGCGCGACCGTGCCGAGCAGGAGTGCGGAGGACAGAGCTATGGGCAGGAATTGACTCGATACGAAGGAAGATAGTTTAGACGTGAAGGAGGGGGCGTTGGGTGAGTCGCTTGCGCTCGACGAGGCCGAGGCCCGAACTGTGAGCGACTTTCGCAAAGGGAGCGGGCATGGACTTGGCTTGGAGGCCAGGGCTCGGCAAGGCCGTGCATGGAGCGAAGAGCCCGACCTGAGGGTGGAAGAGCTCACGTGCATGACGAATGGTAGGACTGGTGGTACTTATGGCACGGTGGAGCAACGGTAGTTGGGAAGCGATTGGGCGGTAGATCAATGGAACAGTGAAGGCGATGGAACGGTGGACCAACAGAGCAGGAGGGGCGATGAAACGCGTGGGGTGGACGGAGGGACGGGACAGTGGAGCCTATGTAACGGTGTGAGGGAGATAGAATGGGGAGGTAGGAGGGGAGTGAGAAGTGGAGGTAGGAGAAGGTGATTAGGTAAAGATTCAGAAACAGCGATTGCAGCCAAACAGTTGGTGTGCCGTTTACTTGTGTGGCTGGACAAGCTAGGGTGACCATCAGAGGGTGTCCATGTAGGAGGTAGAGTGGTAGGAGGGGTTGGGCCCAAGTGTCCGGGGCTGTGGTCCTTATCGGGGGCGTGCTTGTACTGGGTGTACTTTTCTTTTAGACTCTACGTGACGCAGCCCCCCCCCACCACAACTGCTTGTTTTAGATCGATTCACCGCAACCCCCGATAGATCTCTCCTTTCCCATGAGCTACAACCAAGGGGGTGGCGCTGGCCAGCAGGGTCAATGGAACCAAGGTTATTCGGGGCAGCAGCAAAATTGGAACGCTCAACAGGTGCTAATAACTACGATCCATCTCCTTGCTAGATAATTGGACGCAATCCGTTCAGATGAGCATTGATCTGGATGCCCATATCTCGACATGGCCCTCCCGCCCCCCTCGGCATCAGACACAGATTCATCATCAGACAAGGAAATTCTCGCCCCTCTGTTTGATCGTCCTTATCGTTTCCCTTCTTTAGGCAACTGGAGCTGCTGGAGCTACTGGAGCTACTGCGCCGGGTAGCGGGCAATGGGCAGCTCAGCAGGTACGAGCGATACTTATAAGCTACACGCCATCCTCTTCATTCGCATCTCCCTGTTCCCAACTGGGGCCAACCCCATTGATGCCCTGGAGATCCCCAATCTCCACCATTAAAGACTATGCCCCAGCCATTCCCCCAGCCAGGTGCATACTTAAGTTTTATTGATGAGGCATGGCAGTAGATCAGTGGAACAGTAGGTGAGTGAAAAAGAAGGATGAGACAGGAAGCTACCACCACCATCCCTGCCATGTCTCCTGCTACCTCAACGGGGCCAACCTCACTGATGCTCAGCTGGGACCAGCCCCGCTTTTCTTTGGGGGCCTACTAATCCCTTTCAGAAGCTTGGCCCCTCTCACAGATCCCCTCACCTGTACTTCATGATCAGGTATGAAACAATCAACAGGTTCTAAACAGCTCCCTGAGCAAATCTACTGGAGCAAAGCCCACTGTGTCAACAGTACAGAAAAGCTGGTGGGGCCAGCTTCAAGAATCGCTTGCATGATATGAAAGATATTGCAAGTGAACCTTGAAGCTGGCCCCACCAACTTTTCCTGTATGTGGACCCTGAGTTACAGTAATTATTTCAGGCGATGGACTCCCGTGTTAAATCTCAGCCCAGTCCCCCCCTTGATTTGTACCTGTTGTAAGTTAGTACGTAGGGTACAGATCCAAGAAGGAGTGTCCCGATCTGAATAGGCCTTGCCTTAGCCTCATCCTCACGCATGCTTAACTTGTTGTCTTCCAATGATCAACCTCAGATTGTTCCTGAACTTGACTGCAATCTAGCCAAATAACATTAACATACAACAGCCCCCAGCCCCCAATAGAGCATTGCCTGTTTGATCATTCTGTTGCCGAGCAACATTGCCATACAACACCACTGCTTGCGTACGGTATTGTGTATAGTAATCCACCACAGCCCCCATCCCCCAAGAGAACATTACCTGCTCGGTCATTCTGTCGCTGATCAACGCTGCCATGTAACATCAGAAGCTGCTTGTATATTTATGAATTTCCAAGCCCTATTCGCTCATTGAAAGACGATGTCATATATTGATCACGCAATGCCGTACCTAGTTTGATCTCAATATCTCTGCAACTCATTGTTCTGCCTTGTAACGTGCTGCAGGGTGCGCAAGGGGCTTCCTCGTACCCAGCTGCTGGAGGGCAGGCAGCTGCTGGAGCGCAGCAATGGGGTCAGCAGGGAACTGCAGCAGGAGGAGGACAGCAGGTAACACAAAGCTCTTCATCTCCTGCTCCTGCCCCTCCCCTAATCCCCTTGCTGCTGAGCTTGTTCCTGTTTCTGTTATTGTTCCCGATTCTGTTCCTGTTCCAGATACTGTCCTGCCCTGCCCGCCCTGCCCTGTCCTGCCCTGCCCTGTTTCATTCTGTTGCCATTCGTTCTGTTCCGCACTGTCCTGCCGGTTGCCTGTCTTGTACCCGATACAATAAACTGCAACCTGGCACCTTCAACTCAGCTGCTCAAGGCTTTTAAGAAATTACTCAATGAGTGGTTGACATTTGACATCGACCTTGTTGCCCTTGCAGGCTGGCTACCCTGCAGCTGGAGGAGCAAGCCAGGGCGCCGGGGCCACGCAGGCAGCAATGTATGCTGGCCAGACCGGGGGGGGCTCCTACCAGGGAGCCACACCCGCTGGGGGGGCTGCTTCTTATGGCCAATCAACTGCGACTGGCTATGGACAGGGTAGCGCTGCCGCTGGAGGGGGCTACGGCCAACCCGCTGCTTCTGCTGCTCCTGCCGGAGGGCAGGGGCAGTATGGTGGTGGCATGAACCAGAGTGCAGGTCAGACTGCAGCTGCTGGCAACACCTACGGCGGCGCAGGTGCAGGAGGTGCTGGCCAGTATGGTGGGGGTGCGGCGGCTGCGAACCAGTATGGTGGCGCGGCTGCTGCTCCTGCTGCTACTAGTGCCGGTGTGAACCAGTACGGAGCTGGTAGTGCCGGTGCCAACCAGTACGGTATCGCTGGCACTGGTGCTGGTGCTAATCAGTATGGTGGTGGCGGAGCTGCTGCTGCGACCAACCAGTATGGTGGTGGTGGTGTTACTGGCACTGGTGGTGCTGCCTCCCAGTACGGTGGTGGTGGTGCTGCAGCCTCCCAGTATGGTGGTGCTGGTGCCAGCCAGTATGGTGGCAGCGCAGCCGGAGCTGGTGCCAACCAGTATGGAGGTGCTGCTACTGGTACTGGTGCGAGCCAGTATGGTGGTAGCGCTACTGGTGCTGCTTCCAACCAGTATGGTGGTGGAGGAGCTGGCGGTGCCGCTGGTGCCAACCAATATGGTGGTGGTGGTGGTGCCGCAGCAGGCAGCCAGTACGGTGCTGCTGGTGGCATGGGAGCTGGTGGTGGTGGTGGTGCTAACCCGTATGGAGCTGCTGGTGCTGGCATGGGTGCTGCTGCTGGTGGAGCCAACCAGTACGGTGCTAACACTGCTGCTAGCATGGCAGCTGCTGCTGCCAACAACCAGTATGGCAGTGGTAGTGGTGGTGCCAACCAATATGGAGCCGGTGCCGGTGCTGGTATGGGTGCTGGTACTGGCATGGGTGCTGGTGCTGGTGCTGCTAACCAGTATGGTAGTGGATCAGCCAACCAATATGGTGCAGGTGGAATGGCCAGCCAGTACGTGGCTGGGTCTGCGGCTGCTGGTGCTGGTGGAGCAGCAGGCCAGTATGGAGCTGGCGCTGCCAGTGGTGCTAATGCCATGAACCAGTACGGAAGGACTGGTGCAGGTACTGGTACCGGTGCTGGCAGCAGTGCTGGCGCCACTGGAGCAGGCCAGTATGGCTATGGGGGTGCTGGTGCAGTTGCCGGGGCCACGCCGGCAATTCGGGGATACGGTTCCGGAGCTGGCAGCGCTGGCGCTGGTGCGCAGTACAGTCAGCAGCAGTACGGATCTGGTGCTGCAGGCTCAGGGGCTGGCCCTGTGAAGCCTGCCTACGGAACTGCTTCGGCTGGCATGGGTGGTGGTGGCATGGGTACTGGTGCAGGTATGGGTGGAGCTGCTGGAATGGGAGGGGGTGCTGGTATGGGTGGGGGTGCTGGTACTGGTGGCGCCAGACCCATGGGCGCTACCCTAGCAGCTGCTGGTGCAATGGGAGTGGGCATGGGGGCAGGAGCTATGGGCACTGGTGGGGTTAGACCCATGGGTGCAGGAGCGGCTGGTGCCATGGGATCAGGCATGGGCGCTGGTGGCTACGGCACCGGTGCTGCTGCTGGGGGTATGAAGCCAGCGACTCCCGCTTATGGCTCGACCGCTGTGGGAGGTGCCAAGCCTGGCGGTGGTGCATCTACCACAGGCTACGGCATGGGCGCTGGCATGTCTGGCGGGCCCATGTCAGGGGGCCGTGGGCCCATGGTGGGCGCTGGCATGGGGGGTGCTGGCGGCGGCATGGGGGGCGGCATGGGTCCCATGGTGGGGCCCTACGGCGGTGGGGGGGCTGTGCCCGCGGCAGCTGGCAGAGGCCCTGGAGGCATGCCCGGGCCCCCTCCCATGATGGGAGGCATGGGCCCAGCTGGGGGAGGCAGGGACATCAGTCCAGCAACTGGCTATGGAGGCATGGGAGGAGGCAGTGGCAGACCTGGAGGACCTGGTGGGTTTAGTTCTTGGGCTTTAAATATATATGGGGCACAGTGGACTTTCAATATATACGGGGCATCCTTTGGGGCTTTGAATATGTATAGATCCAGGTTGGGCTTTAAATATATGTTGGACGATCTAAGTTGGGTTTAAATATGTATGGGGCGATTCGGGTTGGGCTTTTAAATGTATGTTGGACGATTGATGTTGGGGTTTTAATATGTATGGCGCGATCCAAGTTGTGGTTAAAATATGTATGGCACGATTCCGGTTAGACTTAAATATATGTGGGATGATCCGTGTTGGGCTCTAAATATGTTGGGCACAATCCAGGTTGGGCTTGAAATATGAATGGGACGATCCAGAGGTATCGACCCCCCCCCCCCCCCCCCCCCCCCCTCAATCCCACCGTGCAGACACCTGTCCCACTCCCTTACCCCCTGCTTCATCTCTTCCCCTTCCCCCCCCACCATCCCTCCCACCCCTTCCCCCTCAACCCCACCTTGCAGTCACCTCTCCCCCTCCCCCCCCCCCCCTGCTCCACCTCTTCCCCTTCACCCACACCATCCCTCCCCCCCCCCCCCTCAACCCCACCGTGCAGTCACCTCTCCCCCTCCCTCACCCCCTGCTTCACCTCTTCCCCTTCACCCACACCATCCCTTCCACCCCCTCCACCCCACCATGCAGTCACCTCTCCCCCTCCCTCAACCCCTGCTTCACCTCTTCCCCTTCACCCACACCATCCCCCCCACCCCCTCCCCCTCAACCCCACCGTGCAGCCACCTCTCCCCCTCCCTCAACCCCTGCCCCACCTCTTCCCCTTCACCCACACCTTCCCTCCCACCCACCCCAACCCACCGTGCAGTCACGTCTCCCCTTCCCTCACCCCCTGCTTCACCTCTTTCCCTTCCCCCCCACCATCCCTCCAACCCCTCCCCCTCAACCCCACCATGCTGTCACCCATGCCCCACCCTCACCCTCTGCGTCACCTCTCTCCCCCCCCCCCCCCCCACCACCAACCCCTCTCACCCCCTCCCCCTAAACCGCACCGAGCATTCACCTCTCCCCCTCCCTCACCCCCTGCTTCACCTCCTTCTCTTCTCCCCCCCCATCCCTCCCACCCCCTCCCTCACCCCCTGCTTCACCTCCCCCCTCCCACTACCACCACCACCACCATCCATCTTACCCCTCCCCCTCATCCCCACCCTGCCATTACAGGCCCCATGGCTCGCTCCGATCCCAGGGGCGGTAGCTTCGACGACAAACGTGGACCCGGCCCCATGGGTCCCATGGGCGGTCGTGGAGGCATGCCTATGGAGAGGGAGAGAGATGCTGACAGGGGTCGTCCTATGGGTGATCGCGGAGGCCCAGACAGGGGCCGTGACAGACCTATGGAGAGGCCTATGGAGAGGCCCATGGAGAGGGATGCTGGCCGCGACCGCGGTAGGCCTATGGAGAGGGAGCGAGAGAGGCCCAGAGAACGCCGTCCTTCATCCCCTCCCCCTCGACGTGACAGGGCCGTTCCCCCCCACCGGGACGCCGCACCACCCCAACCACGCCACAAGTCCCCCCCTCCTTCTGCTGACACCATCCGCATGCCCCGCTACCCTGTGATCACCCGTGAGCGTGATTACATGGACGTCTGCCGCCGCTACCCCCAGCTTGCTGTCTCGTCTGACCTGAGGGCCATGGTGGCCACCTGGACAGCTAGCGCCACCTCCTTGACTCCAGACTGCACCCCCGACGCTCTGGGCTCCTTCCAGGCCACCCTGGACCAGCATGTCGAGGTGATCCACGAGTCAGCCTTCCTAGAGGATGACACCACCACCGCCACCACTACCACCAAGCCAGCTAGCACCACCTCACCCGTTCCCCTTGCGGACAGCTCTGGGACCCGGTGGACTGTCCACGTGGTTCTGGTCCAAGGCCTGTCTGCGGCTGAGAGGTCAGAGCTGACCAAGGGTAATGCCCACATGTCCAATGCGCTACGCTTCGTAGCGGCTAGGGTGAGCAAGGGAGGCAGTGACAGGCGAGGCGCCCTGGCGGCCCTAGGTGGCCTGTGGGACCCTACTCTGGATGGCGGCGACCCCGCAAGGTAAGGATGGCATGGTAGCTTGTAATCAGCGAACATTTCAATCGTGAAAAAAACCCTGCTAGTCATCCATGAAATGTTTATAAAATATGACTAAGCAGGTCTCGATATTGTGCACTATTTTGTGTTTAACAACCTGCTGACAACACTTATACTCATCTCTAATCCATGGAATTTGTGTGTGTTGCAGTGATGAGAGCGCCCTGCAGCGTGCGTGCGTGTTTGAAACCCGCTAAAAATTAAAACCCGATAAAAACGCCTCAACTCAATAATTCATGTGATTTTTGTGTATTGTGCACTGCTTTTGTACGAAAACCTGCAGAAAAAGCCTATACTCAGCTCTAGTCCTTGGAATGTGTGTGTGTTGCAGTGACGAGAGCGCCCTGCAGCTTGCGTGTGTGCGCCACATGAAGGACCAAGCAGGTCTCAACATTGTACATTATGTTTTGTATTATTACCTGCTGAAAATGCCTATAATTGTCATTCATCCATGTGATCTTCGTGTTGCAGTGACGAGAGCGCCCTGCAGCGTGCGTGTGTGCGCCACATGAAGGACCAAGCAGGGCTGGACATGTCAGGCTGTACCTCCTGGCTTCGTATGTGTGAGATGCACTACATGAGGCCCCCCAAGGATGGCTGGGACCGCGTGGATGGCGCGGCTGCTGGCCAGGCCAAGCCTCCCCTTTTGGGGGCCCTGGGCACTTGCGGCTCCGTAGTGCCTGCTTCTACTGCATCAGTTGGCGGTACACCCGAAGTGGGAGTATTCTTCCTGGTGGATGCTTCGACTGTGGCGCCATCTGAGGAAGAGTGGCCAGCGGTGTACAAGGATCAAACTGCCTGGAGGAAGAAGAAGAAGGAACATGAGAAGAAGCTGGTGGGTTTGTGTGTCAGTTGGTGGGTAATAGTGGTCTGGATCTGTTGGGTGGTGGTTGGTATATGGTACATTGTTGTTATTGGTGGTGGTTTACATTGTCAGAGGAAGAGTGGCCAGCGGTGTACAAGGATCAGACTGCCTGAAGGATGAACAAGGAGTAACATGACGAGAAGCTGGTGTGTTTGTGTGAGGTTGGTTAGTGTCGGTGGGTGTTTTTGTGAAACAACCTGTCTGTGGCTTGTGTGCTGACAGAACTTGTCTATAGCTTGCAATGAACCTGCTTGTGGCTGCACTTTGGATGCATGCTAGTGGCCGCATGCTTGTGGCTGCGATGTGGCTGCATGCCAGGGCGAGGCTGTCAAGAAACCCAACAACTGAATGCTTACCTTCTTAGACTAAATGTCCCTCACTCCCTTGCAGGCTGAGGAGACCAAGAAGGCTGATGCAGCCAAGAAGGCTGTTAAGGACGAGGCTGCCAAGAAAGCTGATGACAGCAAGAAGGCTGAGGAGGCGAAGAAGGGGGAGGAAAGTAAGAAGGCCGATGAAGCAAAGAAAGCGATCACCCCTGCCAAGGACGCTGCCCCCTCAAAGGACGAGAAGCCAGCTGCAGACAGTGCCAAGGATGCCACACCCAAGGAGGAGGCTAAGGCGGTTGAGGGTAAGGAGGACGTGAAGATGGAGGAGAGCAAGAAGGAGGGCAAGGAGGACGTGAAGATGGAGGAGGCGAAGGAAGAGGGTAAAGAGGAGGGCAAGGATGATGTGAAGATGGCTGATGCCAAAGGAGAGGGCAAGGATGCTGACGCCAAGCCCAAGACCGAAGCAGGTGCGTGAATTAATGAATATTTTGATGCATGCATGCTAGGACTAATGCTGGCTGCAAGCCAAGGCAAAGCCAGGCCAGAGGTTGTAGCCAAGCTAAAGGAGGCAAAGATCTAAGCAGGTGTGCGAAGAAATTACCGCAAGGGTGTTGAAGCCAAGCCAGGGGTCTCAGCAGGTGTGCGAATAAATGACTGGTGCATGGATGGACAGGTGGATGGATGGGTATGCATGCATGGACGGGTGGGCGGATGTGCGGGTAGATACGTCATTGAATTGTGTGAAGTTGGCTGAGGCAGAAGGAGAGGCAGCCGGGACCAATGCTAATGGCAAGGATGCTGAAGGCAAGGCCAAGACTGAAGCATATGAGTGAATAGATAGATGGCCGTTTTGAAAGATGGATGGATGGATGGATGGATGGACAGATAGGTCATGATGTGAAGAAGGCAGAGGCGCAAGGAGAGGCAGCTGGGATCAATGCTAGGGGCAAGGATGCTGAAGCCAAGCTAAAGACGGAGACAGCTGCGTGAATGAATGCATGGATGGACATTGAATAGGTCCTTGAATAATGTGAAGATGAGAAGATGGCCGAGGATCGACTGTCCTTGAGCAGAATCTGTTCTTCAGTTGGTACACTCTTCTGTTTAAATTCAAAACAGAAGATGGCTGAGGCGGAAGGAGAAGGCAAGGATGCTGGAGCCAAGCCCAAGACCAAAGATAGGTCCTAACCCATGTAACTTATGTCTTGTTTGTTTTGCGCAGTTACTGATGGCCCCCGTCGGTAAAACGATTGTTTGTGGTTCAGTTCATCATTGTTTTTCAATGAAGCCCCTCCTGATATCACGGTTGGGTAAGTCTCTTGCGCCTGTATGGCCTTCCCCTGGACTGTAACCACATACATTCAAGTGACAAGTTGCAGGCAAGATCAGGCAGTGCAACAAGCAGAATGCACAACGCACACATACATTCAAGTGACAAGTTGCAGGCAAGATCAGGCAGTGCAACAAGCAGACTGTAACAACATACATACATACATTTGCGCAGCTGCTGAGGGTGCCCCCGTCCCGCTGTGTGGTGCCGACCTACTGTCTCCTGAGATGTTGGAAGAGCCCCTGCCCTCTGAAAGAGCCATCTTGCTTAAGGGCCGTACCTCATCCAAGGAGAAGGTAAGTGTTGGGTGTGAGTGTTATGTGGTGTGTGAGTGCCGTGTGGTGCGTGAGTGTTGTGTGGAGTGAGTGTTGTCTGGTGAATGAAAGGTCCGAACGTTCTCGTTATCACTCTTCACGGCTTGCTTGACTACGACCTGGAAGGCGAGGAGCCCACTCCCTCTCATTTTCAAACACCTGCCTACCAGCTCATGACATGCACACCAGCTCACCACCATTCGTGAGTGTTAGAATGAAAGGTCCAAACGATCTAGTATCTCTCTTCACGGCTTGCTTGACTACGACCTGGACGACGAGGAATCACCCCCTCTCATTCAAAAATACGTGCCCACCAGCTCAAGACACGCACACACTAGCTGACCACACACACGCACACATCAGCTCACCACCATGCATCTCAACCTCGCATTCCAATCGCCAGGGTGGTCCTATTCTGATTTTCACCATACATCTCTCCGTGCAGGTCCGAACGTTCTCTATCACTCTCCATGGATTGTTGGACTACGACTTGGACGATTCCGAGGAGCCCACGACAGCCCTCTCACTCTTTGCCGAGTGCTTCAACGAGATGATGATGCACGATTATGGCGTGGCCATCCTGAAGAGCCTCCTGAAAGAGAGGTATGTGTTGGGTGTTGTAATTCTCAGTTCTAGGCGTTGTGATTCTCAGTTCTAGGCGTTTCAATGCTGAGTGCTTCAACCACCTGATGATACACGATTATGGCGTGACCATCCTTGGAAGCCTCCTCAAAGAGAGGTATGTGTTGGGTGTTGTAATTCTCGGTACTATATGTTGTGATTCTCAGTACAAAGTGCTGTGATTCTCAGTATTAGGCGTTGTGATTCTCAGTACAAAGGCGTTGCAATGCTAAGTGCTTCAACAAGATGATGATGCACGATTATGGCGTGGCCATCCTGAAGAGCCTCTTGAAAGAGAGGTATGTGTTGGGTGTTGTAATTCTCGGCACTAGGTGTTGTGATTCTCAGTACGAAGTGCTGTGATTCTCAGTATTAGGCGTTGTGATTCTCAGTACTAGGCATTTCAATGCTAAGTGCTTCATCAAGATGATGATGCACGATTATGGCGTGGCCATCCTGAAGAGCCTCTTGAAAGAGAGGTATGTGTTAGGTTTTGTGATTCTCAGTCCTAGGCGTTGTGATTCTTGGTACTAGGTGGTGTGATTCTCAGTACTAGGTGGTGTGATTCTCAGTACTAGGCGTTGTGATTCTTGGTACTAGGTGGTGTGATTCTCAGTACTAGGCGTTGTGATTCTCGGTACTAGGCGTTGTGATTCTTGGTACTAGGTGTTGTGATTCTTGGTACTAGGTGTTGTGATTCTTGGTACTAGGTGTTGTGATTCTCGGTACTAGGTGTTGCGATTCTTGGTACTAAGCGTTTCAATGCGGAGTGCTTCAACGAGATGATGATGCACAGTTATGGTTACCTTTTTTAGGTGTCACTCCCCTACTCCCTCATGTATTTATGTATCTATGTCGAACCTTTTTTAGGTGTCACTCCCTCATGTATTTATGTCGAACCTTTTTAGGTGTCACTCCCTCACTCCCCCATGTATTTATGTCGAACCTTTTTTAGGTGTCACTCCCTCATGTATTTATGTCGAACCTTTTTAGGTGTCACTCCCTCACTCCCCCATGTATTTATGTCGAACCTTTTTTAGGTGTCACTCCCTCATGTATTTATGTCGAACCTTTTCAGGTGTCACTCCCTCACTCACGCATGTATTTATGTCGAACCTTTTTCGGTGTCAC
Organism: Chlamydomonas sp. ICE-L; assembly: GCA_013435795.1. Taxonomy (NCBI): domain Eukaryota; kingdom Viridiplantae; phylum Chlorophyta; class Chlorophyceae; order Chlamydomonadales; family Chlamydomonadaceae; genus Chlamydomonas; species Chlamydomonas sp. ICE-L. The sequence goes on from JACBWV010000364.1 coordinate 6,567,416, forward strand.
TCCCTCACTCCCGCATGTATTTATGTCGAACCTTTTTTAGGTGACACTCCCTCGTGTATTTATGTTGAACCTTTTTTAGGTGTCACTCCCTCACTCCCTTCCCCTCTCCCTTTCTCCCTCCCTGTTTCCATCAATTCATTTATCTATCGATCTATCCGCCCATCCATCCACTCATCATTGTTTCCTCAAACTTTGTGTCCGACTGACTGTCTGTCTATCTGTATGTCTGTCAGTCTGTCTGCGTATTTGTTTGCCTGCTTGTATGTCTGCGTTGTCTGCGTATTTGTTTGTGAGTTTGTTTACCCTCTTTTGTACCCACCTTGTATTCTTTCATCTGACTCCTGTTTGTACTTTCTGAACCCTCTTTTTGTACTTTTGGGACCCACCGCGCATTCTTTCATCTGTCTCCTTTCTTGTACTTCTTGGACCCACCTCGCATTCTTCCATCTGACTCCCGCTTTGCTCCTGATGCTGCACAGGGACCTCGCCATCGAGCGTGGACATGAGCGCGACCGCAAGCGCAAGAGAGACGATGCAGAGCATGCTGCTGCCAAGGCCAAGGCCAAGGTTGAATCCGAGGCCAAGGCCAAGACCGACGAAGAGTCGGCTAAGAGAGCCAAGACCGAGCCTGAAGTGAAGAAAGAGGTACTGCAGGGGCATGGCATGGCAATGAACGTGTGTGCGTTGTGGGGTGGTGTGGGGGGTGAGGTGAGGGGTGGGTTGGGTGGGTGGGGGGGGGTGAGCTCTACGGATCATGCATCTGCTTCTGCCATTGGTGACTTAGATGCTTAGATGACCCTCCTCACAGCCTCACGATCCTTGTAGGCTTACCCCCACCCCACACACCTCATGCATTCAGTAATGACAGGACACGGTATGCCCTCCCCCACCCCACACCCACCCCACACCCACACACCTTGTATCCAGTAATGACAGGACACGGTTAGCCCTCCCCCACCCCACACCCCACCCACACCAATGCACTCATCCTTTGTGTTCATTCATCACAGGAATCCAAGGAGGGCTCTAAGGAGACGCCTGCTGTTGCCAAGGACTCAGATGCCAAGGACACCAAGGAGGCACCTGTTGCTGCCAAGGACGCCAAGGACTCGGATGCAAAGGACACGAAGGAGACTCCTGCTGTTGCCAAGGACACCAAGGAGGTACCTGTTGCTGCCAAGGACGCCAAGGACTCGGATGCTCAGATGACCGAGGCCCCTCCTGCTGCTGTCACTCCGACTAGGAGGGTCACTAGGGGGTCTAAGAAGGAGGTCGCCGCTACCCCTGATGTGAAGGTTGCGAAGGTCGAGGCCGCTGCCGATGCCAGCAAGGCAGAGGTTGAGGCCACTGCCGACGCCAGCAAGGTGGAGGGTGATGCTACTGCCGGTGCCAGCAAGGCAGAGGGTGATGCACCTGTTGATGCCAGCAAGACCGAAGTTGAGGCGGCTGACAAGAAGGAGGAGCAGGACAAGAAGGAGGAGAAGGACAAGGAGGGGAAGGACAAGAACAAGGAGAAGGAGGATAAGGACAGGAAAGAGAAGAAGGAGAAGGAGGAGAAAGAGAAGAAGGAGAAGAAAGAGAAGGAGGAGGAGAAGAAGAAGGTTGTGGTCGACACCAAGCTGCTTCTGGCATTCAAGTGAGTTGACATTTGGTATTGGTATTATTTTGCACATGTCTCAAGTCACGTAGTGCATGTTTTTTTTACATGATATGAAAGAGAAGAAGGAGAAAAGAGAGAAGAAGGTTATGGTCGACGCTAAGCTGCTTCTGGCAGTCAAGTGAGTTGATGTTTTGTGTTGTTTTGTTACATGGTTTGTGTTACATGTGTACATGGTTTTGATCACATTGTACATGTTTTGGCTACCTGGTAATGGTCACATTTGTACAAGGTTCTGGTCACATGGGACATGTTTTGGAGACATGTTCTGGGGTTTTGGACACATCTGTACCGCCTACACTCACGTGCCCACACCTCTTTTTCATTCCTCAGGTACTTCGATCGCCAAGGGTTGGGCTGGCTGAGGCTAGAGGACCTGCGCCAAGTTATCCACAACTTGGGCGCAGACCTCCCTAACCGACTTGTGAAGGACCTGGTGAACATCGTGAGCAGCAGCAGAGGGGGCAGGGTGTACTACAAGGACATTGTGGAGAAGCCAGAGAAGGCAGAAAAAGCAGAGAAGCCTGCACTCTAGAGCTGTTGCTTGGACGTTTGGTATTCTTACATGGTCTATCCGCCTTCAGGTTAAAGGGCTTACGCCAAGTGATCCAGAACATTGGTACAAGGACAAGTTGAGAAGCCTGCGCCCTAGTGCTACTATTTGGTATCGTGACTTGGTCTAACAGCCTTCGGGCTGATAGACAGCAAGCAGCCAAATTGCTGGCTGGGGCCATGTGCGGTAACCTAGGTCAAGGTCAAGTTCTGTCATCTCTTCAGGCTGCCCACCTTCTGCGTGCGGAGAACACATCGGTTGCCAAAACACTCGTGTGCCCGTCTGTTTGTGGAGTGTCCCTGTGTGCAGAATACAGTCACATTGTTGTGGACCCCTGTGTGCGAAGTACAATGTGCAGGTTACAATCACATGGTTGTGGACACCCGTGTGTGTAGTACAATGTGCTGAGTACAATCACATGGTTGTGGACCCCCCTGTGTGCAGTACAATGTACCCCGCATCGTACCTCTGTGTGTGGAGTACAATTACATGGTTGTGGATTTGGGCTAATGTACTTCTGCCGGACTTGTCTAGTTGTTTCTGTCAGCGATAGCTGTCCTGTGTCTCATTCGATCAACGTCTCTGTGCCTTAGTGACCTAGTTCCAGTAACAGTGTCATATTATACGAATGTGTGCTGCAGGGGGTTGAACAAATATGGTGTAAACGTGAATTTCACATGTGTGTGTGTGTGTGCCGAGGCCCCAGTGCATGGGTAGCCAAACAGTGATATATATAGTAGCAGGAAGGGGCTTGCCTAACCTCGAGTTCGGTACCCGGATATATTTCAAATTTTATAGGGTTGGCTGGGTTACATTTTTGAACGGATTTAAGTCAACATATACCTGTGTGTGCTTTCCAGTCTATTTCATCAGCTTCGCTGTTGTTTTGCGACGGCAATCCCCCCTTACTGCGGTATAATGCTGGCAGCCGAAGCTTCATTCATCGGAGGCTTCAGGAGTTCAGACCACTACTGTAGCATTCACGACGATTGTACGCACGCAAAGACGTCAACAATTACCATATGTTGATGGTAATGTCGGATTTCGTTCTGCCTTCACAGCTAGAACACTAGGACTGTATCCCGGAACCCAAGTTGAAGTTTATTTCCCAAATGCCGGTGCATTAGTCCAAAGCGACATGCATATTGGATTGGATTGGATGTATACATGGTTTCCCAGCCAACTCTGGGTTGCTCACCGACTTTCTAATCCAAACTAGACGATGCCAGAAATAGGTGTCGTGAAGGGAAAAAATCAAATGCAGTTAGCACAGCCAGTTAGCCACACAGGGAAAGGTTGATAGTGAGTGGCGGGCGGAGCCAGGACATAAAACGAGGGAGAAATGTAATGTAATGTAACGAGGGAGCGAAAGCTAGGAATCTAAGATGAAACAGAACTTGTTTTAGTACGACTTATAGGTCGTCCCATTGAGACTTGTACTCGCCAGGTATGATCCTCCAGCTACCATGGACTGCTGGCCAGCTGAGTGGCTGGTTCCGCCAGCCAGCTTGTGTACTTCTGTAGTTTTTATACAGTAATGGAAGCAGTAGGACCGCAGACACTAATCGGTCAGACTACGTTGCTACACGATAATAGGAGAAGATAGGTAATCGCCGCCGTAGCGCGTTGAAGAAGGAGATGACATGCAGTACAGATGGTACTGCATAGCTTGTGCACGTGGCCATAGTTGGCAACAGCACTAAGTAGCGGCCGGTGCAGAGTCCAGCAGAGAATCAGACCTAGGCGCTCTTTGCCACTCTAGGGACGACGTATTAGTCGTACTATAACAGTAGTAGCATTGGTAGGCCCTGTGCAGCCGCCTACTCTATTGTCCACTTAATAACTGTAAGCTTGTCTTGCACCTTATCTTATCACTTGTAACATACGGTACAGTGAGCATCTACCGAGTCCCCGCAGTCCCTTGAGAAGCACACTACAAAATAACTTTAATTAGATTACAGCTTGCATGGATCCAGCCAACAATTGGGCTGCTCGCCTCCTTTGGAAGTTGAAGTTGAACTTGTTTTTACTGCCGAGCAGCCAAATTACTGGCTGAAGCTATGAAACCAAGTTCAAGTTCCCTAAGGGAAGCGTATGTAGTTATGTACTGTAGTCGTGTTCATACATTATATTTTCTGCGCGTGCGAGTGAGTTTCATCTTCACTCTGTTGGTATGTCGCCCCTCTTTGGTGAGCAGCCCAGAGTCGGCTGGAAAAACATGTAACTACCAAATCTTGCCATGTTGATTTGGTGCCCCGTATGAGCCACAGAGCTGCAGGAGCGCAAGTTGCAACTTCGAACACTTTATCCGCACTGCAAAGTAATGATAACGCCTGGTGGGGCATGGTATCGAGGGAACGGGCCCTGTCTTACAGCGGAAGGGAACGGGCTGCTACTTTACCTGGACAAAGCTACCATAGCGGTTGACTGCGACCGCAAATACCTAAGCGCGCCGGTGCGTATTCGAACCAGGCACCTACGCCGTTCTAGGAGCTCTGTCATAGAGCCATTTGTTGAACGGGGATGCACAATGTAGAAATGTACTCATTTACAATGTGGGTTAGCTTGCATACCAGTATCTAAATACATGCTGTAAACGTACAAGTTTAGATCATTAAATTAATTGGTCAAATACGGTACATAATAAAAGTGACTGTGGTAGTGACAGGACGACAATAACAATGATAAGATGACCCCATTAAAGGCCGTCCCCAGAGCTTATGTCAGGGCAAGCACAACTGCCAGCAGTGTGCATGAACACAAATGCTCATCTGCAGCAGTGTCCTAAATATGCTATATGCTATGTCTTCAAAAGGTAGCATCCGCAAGCGTCTAGCGGCCCCCTTAAGCTTGGGCCACCTTAGGACAGCATACAAACACTCCTGCTAGTCCGGTGGTCGCAGCACTACTTGGGGTTTCGCAACACAAGGATACACGAGTCTCCGCGCAAGAACATCTTTCCGATGAATCGATCCTTGTTCACAGGTCTAGATCCCTTCTTCCCCTTGCCGGTCTTGGGAATCTGTGTATGAGGGGAAGGAGGTGGTATGTTTAGGATATCCCTGGGGGAGGATGCATGTAACTAGTTTAGTTGGGTGGAAGTATATCATCATGTGAATGAGATGATGTTTTGTAGTAGTTTGTGGAGAGTGGTTACGACTCTGCTGATGTTTGATGATGATGATGATGCGGGTGGTTATGCCACGGCTGAGGATTGCTGCTGCTGCTGATGATGATGATGGTGGTTATGACGCTGCTGATGGTTGATGATTGATGATGATGAGGGTGGTTCCGACGCTGCTGATGGTTGATGATTAATGATGATGCGGGAGGTTCCGACGCTGCTGATGATTGATGATGATGATTATGATGAGGGAGGTTCCGACGCTGCTGATGATTGATGCTGATGAGGGTGGTAACGACGCTGCTGATGATCGATGATGGTGATGATGATGGGGATGGTTACGACGCTGCTGCTGATGATGATTGATGATGATTGATGATGATGGTAATTGATGGATGGTGATGATCATGAATTAATGATGACAGTGGTGGTGTTGATAATGATGTTTGTATTGTTCATGCTGATGATGATTGATGCCTGTCATGATTGATGATGCCGGTATTGTTGTTGTTGATGCTGATGGTGTTTGGTGATTGATGGATGGTGATGATTGATGATGACGTTGCTGTTGTTGTTGATAATGATGATGGTGTTGTTGGTGATGGATGACGCGGACAGTGGTTGTTGGTGATGGTGATGGTGATGATGATGATGATGATGATGATGATTAACCCTCACCATCACCATGATAATGAGGACAAGGTTACGTACTACAGCCTGGACGATACTAGAAATGCTAATAAGGACTAAACTTCAATGGGGAACGAAAAGAGACAAATAAGTCGGAGCTGAGATGAGCTTACACAGAAGGCAAGGCTAATATCCCATGGAATTAATTCCCTGATTCAGTGTTCTATGTTCTGTTGTGGATGTGAGTACATCTATGGATACGTGGCATGTGTGTATATCTATGGACAGGTGGCATGTGTGTACATGTATGTATATATGCCATGTGTGTACATGTATGTATATATGCCTTGTGTACATCTATGGATATATGCCATGTGTGTACATGTATGTTTATATGCCGTGTGTACATGTATGTATATATGCCATGTGTGTACATCTATGGATGGGTGCCCATGTATGTATTTATGCCATGTGTGTAAAACCATGTGTGTACATGTATGTATATATGCCGTGTGTACATCTATGGATATATGCCATGTGTGTACATCTATGGATGGGTGCCCATGTATGTACTTATGCCACGTGTGTATAACCATGTATATATGCCATGTGTGTACATGTATGTATATATGCCGTGTGTACATCTATGGATAGATGCCATGTGTGTACATCTATGGATATATGCCATGTGTGTACATCTATGGATGGGTGCCCATGTATGTATTTATGCCACGTGTGTATAACCATGTATATATGACATGTGTGTACATGTATGTATATATGCCGTGTGTACATCTATGGATAGATGCCATGTGTGTACATCTATGGATACGAGGCATGTGTGTACATCTGTGGACATATGCATTTGTGTTCAATTATGGATACGTGGCATGTGTGTACATTTATGTACACATGCCATGTGTGTAAATGTATAGATATATGCCATGTGCGTACACGTATGGATACATGCCATGTGTGTAATCTATGAATGGGTGCCCATGCATGGATATATGCCATGTGTGTACATCTATATATAAGTCGTGTGTGTACATCTATGGATACGTGTCATGTGTGTACATCTATGGATATATGTCATGTGTGTACATCTATGGATAGATGCCATCTGTGTACATCTATGGATAGGTGGCATGTGTGTACATCTATGGATGGGTGCCCATGTATGAATATATGCCATGTGTGTACATCTATGGATACGTCCCATGTGTGTACATCTATGGATAGATGCCATGTGTGTACATCTATGGATAGATGCCATGTGTGTACATCTATGGATAGGTGGCATGTGTGTACATCTATGGATGGGTGCCCATGTATGGATATATGCCATGTGTGTACATCTATGGGTAGATGCCATGTGTGTGCATCTATAGATAGGTGCCATGTGTGCCCATGTATGGATATACGCCATGTGTGTACATCTATGGATATATGCCATGTAAGTACATCTATGGATAGATGCCATGTGCGTACATCTATGGATGGATGCCATGTGTGTACATCTATGGATGGATGCCATGTGTGTACATCTATGGATAGATGCCATGTGTGTACATCTATGGATTCGTGGCATGTGTGTACATCTATGGATATATGCCATGTGTGTACATCTATGGATAGATGCCATGTGCGTACATCTATGGATGGATGCCATGTGTGTCCATCAATGGATAGATGCCATGTGTGTACATCTATGGATTCGTGGCATTTGTGCACATCTATGGATGGGTGCCCATGTATATATATATGCCATGTGTGTACATATATGGATAAGTTACATGTGTGATCATCTATGGATATATGCCATGTGTGTACACCTGTGGATACGTGGCATGTGTGTACATCTGTGGATATATGCCATGTGTGTACATCTATGGATATATGCCATGTGTGTACATCTATGGATATATGCCATGTGTGTACAACCACGTATACATGCCATGTGTGTACATCTATGGATATATGCCATGTGTGTACATCTGTGGGTATATGCCATGTTTGTACATCTATGGATATATGCCATGTGTGTACATCTATGGATAGATGCCGTGTGTATACACCTGTGGATACGTGGCATGTGTGTACATCTGTGGATAGATGCCATGTGTGTACATCTATGGATATATGCCATGTGTGTACATCTATGGATAGATGCCATGTGTGTACATCTGTGGATAGATGCCATGTGTGTACATCTATGGATATATGCCATGTTTGTACATCTATGGATATATGCCATGTCTGTACATCTATGGATATATGCCATGTGTGTACATCTATGGATATATGCCATGTTTGTACATCTATGGATATATGCCACGTGTGTACTTCTATGGATATATGCCATGTGTGTCCATCTATGGATATATGCTATGTGTGTACATCTATGGATATAAGCCATGTGTGTACATCTATGGATGGGTGCCTATGTATGTATATATGCCATGTGTGTACATCTATGGATACATGCCATGTTTGTACATCTATGGATACGTGGCATGTGTGTATATCTATGGAAGGGTGCCCATGTATGGATATATGCCATGTGTGTATATCTATGGATGGGTGACCATGTATGGATATATGCCATGTGCATACATGTATGAATATATGCCATGCGTGTAAATCTGTGGATGGGTGGATGGGTTGAAGGGTGTAGATTCTGAACACAGGTACGTGGCTCCATTCTTTCATCCACTAATCATAAAAATAGTGTTGGTGGTGACATGCAGTAATTATTTTGCAACTCATGGTTATTGCAATTTTTGTGCGGCAATCGGTTTGCGCATAGAAGATACGAGACTGTTGCATGCCATCTTCATATTGGTTGCAATATACTTTGGTTGGTTGGTATAGGAACCATATGCTGATATGCCAGACTTTGAAGGCTAGGTGTTTGCCCTCACCACATACAAATGCATGATTTATGTAGGTATTAGTCATTATGAAGGTTATTATGGTCAAAGAGCCAATGAAAATAACTATAAAAAAACACCAGCATCTGAGGGTGAGACTGAGGTGGAGATAGAGATGCATGGGCGCACAGAGGTGCATGTAGGTTCCAAGGCTGTGATAGCACGAGTAAAACATCCAGACACATGAGAACATGCTCTAGTGCATTTATGTTTGCCCGGATTGTGGAACACAGGCGTTAGAATGTTTCTACTGGCACTCAACTGCCAGAGCCATGGAAGATGGTGGAAGATAGCTAAGAAGACCCATCTCATCTCACCTCAGTCCACATCTCAGTCACATTCTCCAGAACCATATTGCAGTGCCTGTCGAATGCTTTTACTCGGCCCAGGAGCTTGTGGTTGTTGCGGCAATTGATGAGGACTTGGGAATTCGTCTTCACGCTCGTCGTCAGCACCGACAGAGGACCTGCAGGCATCGCGATCATAATGAGAGGCTGCCATGAGGAGATGATCGAAAATCGCGCGATGAGCAAAACCTGTTCGGAACTCCTCCTCCTCCTTCTTCTCCAGGTCGTCAACAGACATGTTGGTCGCCATTTTATCTAGACTGGGAGCAGATCTAAGAGTTCCGAGATGGTGGAACGCCACCTGCTAGCAAGAGCCTTCTTTCTACCAAGTCGCCCCAAGAAGCGGTACACCTGATGTACAAGCTTAACCAATTCAACTGCCAAAGGTGGCAGTTGACAAACTTGCTATTAAAGCAGGCTGTCACAGACAAGTCTTCAGACTCGCCATTCTATCCAGTTGCCGCGCGTTAGCATTTAATTTTAATCAAGTTATCTTTTAAGCACCTTCTATTCTTTCCTGTTAGAGCGCGTTCGACCATGTTGTCTACCCGCATGCTTCGGGGCAGTTTCCGTGCAGCATCTTCTACCTTCGCAGCAGCACATCCTCTCCCCTGGAATAGATTAGCGCTCCCATTGCGCGCGTGTAGAAGCAGTGCCAGGGCCAAATGCCAGCCGGTCCCTCTAGGGTCGCCTTCCGTGCAGTTTCTACCGACCGACCTACAGGGTTGGCTGCAAGATCAGGGGGGTACCGTTCATGGCGTGGCCTTACGCGTCACATCGAGCAAGGGAAAGTCGATGCGGCAGTTGGTCGCGACCGAGGTAGGTGTTGCAGCTCCCCTGCACAAGTCATTGAATTAGGGGATATAGCCCAGCTAGTTTGTATGTGATGATGATGATGATGATGATGATGATGATGATGATGATGATGATGACACTTTTCCTGGTGCCTTCTGGACTTCAAATGTGCCCACTGCCTGACAGATTCAAAGGGGACTTAAGCACATCAGTACACATTTATGTATTATAATATAATAAATTACATTGTAGAACATGGGGGGGGGGGGGGGGGGGGGGGGGCAAAAAAAGTGAAAGACCCCATCCCAAAAAAGTGTGAAGGCACCCTTCTGCAGCCCCCCCCACCCCCCCCGGCTCCGGAACCCACTGTACAGCCACCATCTCAGCCAACACTTTGTGTTATGGTGTCTAAATAAGCTCATTTCAAAGGGTTTTTAAAGGCTTATCCTTTGAGATTGGTCTCAAGGCCATTAGGAATGTTTGGCACATAGAAAATCATCATCATCCATGTTGCTGCCACTGTTGCCGCCGCCCGATCAGCTGCCGTAGCGCTCAAAGGCTGAAAAAAACGGCAATTAAATGCTTTAGCACTAGGCACGAGAATGAAAACAGACGCACAGTGATGGGAATGGAAAAAGAAGAAGCAGTGAACTATCATGAGGTCGAGCTCTGTACGTTGTTGTACAAGTGTTGGTTAGTATGTTGTGTGTGAAGAAAGAGAGAGAGAGAGAGAGAGAGAGAGAGAGAGAGAGAGAGAGAGAGAGAGAGAGAGAGAGAGAGGGACCCTGGACCCCCCCCCCCCCCCCCCCCCCCCCACACACACACACACACACCTCAGACCCCCCCCTCCCCCCCTCCCCTCTGCCTGGGCAAAATATGTGGTGGGTCTCTCCCCCAATAGCATATATGGGACTGGTATTTAGTAGAGGAACACCCTAGTTCCACTCCCATGTCATTCTGAGGGCTAGAAAAAAAGTGCCTGAAGAGTGCCTAATTTTTTGAAAAATTCGGATTTTTCCTCGCCCCCCCCCCCTCCCCCCCCCCCGCGGCCCAAACTTAGGAGGACCGTTACTTTTTCTACTGGGCAAAATCAAGAAACAAATTCGGATTCTTCATCCTCTATATGATATCTTCATATCTACAAAGTTGGACGATGGGGTCATTTTGGTTAGAAGTCCCCCCCCCCCCCCCCCCCTGTTGTAGAATTAAATTATCACTATAGCACGAACTCAGGACCCCCGTCGGTTAAACGATTGTTTGGGGTTCAGTTCATCAGTGCTTTTTCTTGTTAAGCCCTTCCTATACAGTTGTGCAAGTCCCTTTAGCCTATTTGGCCTACCCCTGGACTGTAACATACATGCATGCATACATACATACATATGTGCCAAACTAGTTAGTATGTCACAGTCCAGGGCGGGGTTACCAATTAGGCTGATCGGCCCTGCCCAACATCGGATAATCAAGATAAATCTAGACTACCAGGGGGGGCTATCAGTGTTTTTTATTTCAGATTTCTGCAGTCCTGGTTGAGTAGCTACTTGGGCTACTCGACCCTGATTTCAGGATAGTTAAGTAGCCATCCCATGGCAGAGCGCGAAGCGCGGAGCCTGGGGGGGTCGGGGGGCAGCGCTTCCCGATATCGGGGGGTCCGGGGGATGAAGCGTTCGACAGAATGGCGACGAAATGGCGACGCGTCGTCGAAAAAAGAAACACTGGGGGCTATAAGTACGGAACGGCAATATGATATCATATGATGCCGGCAGTCTGACAAGGCTAAAGTTCACCTTTATATACAATATCATATGATACAATTAATATGATACCGTATCATATGATCTCATACTTTCCTTCGGTCAACATCATATGATATGCCGGTCCCTAGCCATAATAGCACTGCTAGAAAACCTGAATTGGCTCATCACTATTTCCTGACCAATTCATGTGCATGTTCCAGTGTACAGGATCCAACACAAGTATGCGTATGTTCCAGTATGTCAGTTACAGTCCAAGGGGTAGCCAATTTGTTTCCAATACTACCTACCATATTCTAGATTGCTCGATACCAGTCGAGGCAATCTTATATTCCTAGCTCCATGCCAGCATCTGCCCAACCCAGGATCTGCAACAAATGCATGAAACAGCATGGACCAGGGTAGGCAGGGTGCTACATGACGCGCGCTATCGCGCAAGGTTTTGGAGCCCGACTGCGCGATTGACGCAAGTGCAGCGCGCAGATTTCCGTTTTCAGTTGAGTCAAAAGCGCAACCCAAAAGGAGGCAGTTGCGTCAAAAGCGCAATCCCACATGACTAATTGTAGTACTCTGTACGGTAGTCTAGAGACATAACTTACACACCAACCCAAAGAACAGCTTTCCTTACACCTTGAAAAAAGCGTCCCCAAAACGTACACCCTAAACCTCATTTTTATTACACATTCGGATTCTTTGCGGAATTATATTATACTTCTCACCTTAACGGCCTGATTCATCAAACCATCACAGCCTAGATAGAAGAACTTGTTTTTCTGCCCTTTTACCCTCAAACCAACACCAACCAACCAGCCTACACTAACCAACCAACCAACCAACCAACCAACCAACCAACCAATCAACCAACCAACCAACAAACCAACCAACCAACCAACAAACAAACAAAACCGAACCAAACAGCACCATCACCCAACACCAAACAGCACCAACCAACCAACCCCAACCAACCATGTATCACTACCAAAGCGGCGAACCAAAGCTCTTCAACAATCTTAACACTTAACTGAGCAAGGCGTTCAATCAATGCATACCATTTCGGCTTTTTGGCAAAGCCCCCTCTGCAAGGGGGCGAGAGCCCCCATGTTTACCCATTTGTTCGTTTGCCTGTCCGACCGGAAAAAAATTGAGGTCTGACATGTCAGCCAACGGTCGCGTAACTAACTTGCTTCGGTCAGCTCCATCGTTGCCACCTTTTGTTCCGTTGCCAACAATTTCCGCCAATTTTCTGCGTCGCTTGCGAAGCTGCATACCACTTGTCTTTGCAGCTTCTAGGCAGCTCCTTGAGCCAGCCTCTGTGCTGCGCCCAAACTTCAATCAATGCATACCCGGTCTTTTCTTTTCAGCTTTTCTTCGCAGCTTCTAGGCAGCTCCTTGAGCCAGCCTCTGTGCTGCACCCAAACATCAATCAATGCATACTGGTCTTTTCTTTTCAGCTTTTCTTTGCAGCTTCTAGGCAGCTCCTTGAACCAGCCCCCGTGATGCACCCAAACATCAATCCATGCATACCAGGTATTTTCCTGGCATGTCTTTGCAGCTTCGAGGTAGCTCCTTGAGCCAGCCCCTGAGCTGCACCCAAACATTTCAGCAGTTCAGGGAAGCTGAATGCGGGGATTTGTTTCCGCTTTATATAGAGATCGCTACTTTTGACCCTGTTTGGGCCTATTTTGGCCTAAATGCCGCTATAAAGAACCCTAATCTATGGCCCTAAATGGAACTAAAACGTTATAAAAACTATAAAACGCTGTCCCTGGAGGAGGCATAAAAACATTAAGCTAGTAAAAATCCACTTGCAGGTTTGACAAACAAAATCCCTGGCTGAATTTCTCAGCTCCAAGGTGCACTAGGTTGCCTTCGGTTTGGCTGAATATCCCCCAAAACATCCTCCGACCCACCCACCTCCTGGGGTGAAAATCCTCCCCCACCACCACCACCACCACCACACAAACACACACACGCAAACACCAAAACAAATCCCCCCATCACACACACCCCACCCCAAAAGTCCTCCACCCCACACACCTACCAGGACAACTGATGGTTTCGGTTCCAAGATCTTGGCAAGTGCGACATGATGGCGTGGAGGACCCCTTGTTGCAGCGCCTCTTTGGACGCATACAAAAACAATCCTCCACCCCAAAACAACCCTCCACCCCCATCCCACCACCACCTCCTGGGGTGAAAATCCCCCCCCCCCCCCCCCCCCCCCCCCCCCCCCCTCAAAAACAAATCCTGCAAACCACCCACCTTCCAGGACATGGGGGAAGGACAACTGATGGTTTCGGTTCCAAGATCTTGCCAAGTTCGGCATGATGACGTGGAGGACCCCCTGTTGCAGCGCCTCTTTGATCGCGTACCCCCGGGTTCTGGAAGTGGAGGCAAGACAGGATCCTGGCAGTTCAAGCAAGGATTGGCGGTGGGTTGCTGCAGTGTTTCTTTTTGGGGCGGAGCCCCCCCTCCTGGGGGGCGGGAGCCCCTAGATTCACCCCGTTGTCCGTCTGTGTGACCGACACAAAAATTGAAGCCTGACACGCCGGCCAACTGTCTCATAACTAACAGGCTTCGGTCAGCTCCAGTCCGTTGCCACCCGTCGTTCCGTTGCCGGAGTGGCGGTGGGTTGTTGTACATGTGTTAGGCCTATGTGTGTGTATGGGCGTTGGCTTCATGCATCTGGTGGTGAGGGGATGGTGTGTTTATGTATGTAGGATGGGCGGTGGGTTGCTGCAGTGTTTCCTTTTTTGGCCAAGCCCCCCTTCTGGGTCAATTTTATTCATGAATCCTGATTCCTATAGGATAGAAATAACTTATAAATGATAGTAAAAAATGCGATAAGAACTGCAAAATTACCTCATATGGGATGATGCTTTAATTAGATTTTACAATTAAATTATCACCGTCGCACAAACTCAGCCCCTTGTCGGTATAACGATTGTTTGGGGTTCAGTTCATCAATTCCTTTTATTTTTGAGCCCCTCCTATCACGGTTGGTCCCTTTAGCCTATTTGGCCTACCCTTGGACTGTAACATACATACATACATACATACATACATACATACATACATACATACATACATACATACATACATACATACTTACATACATACATACATACATACATACATACATACATACATACATACATACATACATACATGCAGTGTTTAGTTTTGGCAGAGACCCCCCTTCTGGGGGGTGGGAGCCCCCAGGGTCACCCCGTCGTTCGTCCAACCGCCCCCCTCCGGATGAAGCCTGACACGTCAGCCAACGGTATCGGAACTAACTGGCTTCGTTCTGTTCGATTCCGTTGCCAACTCTCTCCGCCAATTTTCTGCGGCGCTTGCGACGCTGCCTACAACTTGTTTCAACACGCGCCGCCATTATATTGAATGGTATGTAGGGGTCGGCTGTGTTATATCAGATTAGTGAATAAATAATATTATATAATATTACATAATATTAGACTGACGAGCCATCTCACCAGAATTTTGAATTTATTTGAAAAAACTAATATTATTGTGACACTATAATAATATTAGTTAATATTACTTTTTCAAACACTTATATTCGTTGCCGTTCCCTAATGATATGCCCCCCGGACCCCCATATATATTGGGGCGCGCTGCCCCCCGAACCCCCCCGGGATCCGCGCTTTCTGCTCCGACATGCGATGGCAACGCAACGCAAGGATTGGTGGTGGGTTGCTGATGTTGCATTTATTGCGGTGGATTGGTGGTGGGTTGCTGGTGTTGCATTTGTTTTATTCCCTTGTATGTTTGTCTTCTCTTGATTTATTGTTTCCTACTTGGCGAAGCCCCCCCTTCTGGGGGGCGGGAGCCCCCAGGGTCACCTCGTTGTCCGTTTGCTTGTGCAACCGACCGATGTGCGACCGAGACGAAGCCTGACACGTCAGCCAACTGTCTCATAACTAACTGGCTTCGGTCCGCTCGATTCTGTTGCTAACACTCCGCCAATTTTTTGCTTGCGACGCTGCGTAGGACTTTTTTTGCTTTGAGCTTGTGTTTATTGTCATCTAAGTTCAAGCAAGTTGGAATGACCATGCGTTGCTGGTATTCTATTTATTTGATTTGTTTCTTTGTTCGTCTTAGTTTTGTTATTTGCTATCCATTATTTGCCATGTACTATTTGTATGTTTTATGCATTATCTGTATTTGTTATTTGCCGTGTACTATTTGTATGTTTTATGCATTATCTGTATTTGTTATTTGCCGTATGCTATTTGTATGTTTTATGCATTATCTGTATTTGTTATTTGCCGTATACTATTTGTATGTTTTATGCATTATCTGTATTTGTTATTTGCCGTGTACTATTTGTATGTTTTATGCATTATCTGTATTTGTTATTTGCCGTATACTATTTGTATGTTTTATGCATTATCTGTATTTGTTATTTGCCGTATACTATTTGTATGTTTTATGCATTATCTGTATTTGTTATTTGCCGTATACTATTTGTATGTTTTATGCATTATCTGTATTTGTTATTTGCCGTATACTATTTGTATGTTTTATGCATTATCTGTATTTGTTATTTGCCGTATACTATTTGTATGTTTTATGCATTATCTGTTTTTGTTGTTTGTTAACAGTATAGGAAAATACTTCATTCGATCTCACCGAGCTCACAACCACTTTATTCGAGCTTATTGAGTGACTCGAAAAAGGTAATGATAACGCCTGGTGGGGCGTGGTGTTAAGGGAACCCGTCGTACGCGGGTAGAGAGCGGTCTTCTACCACAACTGGACAAGCTACCATCGCGGTTGACAACGACCTGCAACGCCAAGAGCGACCGAAGGGGGAGTCAAACCCCCAACTCTTCTTCCTCAAGCGATCTGGTCGACCACTAGACCATACTTTATTCGAGCTTGTCGAGCTCACAACTGATTGATGCCTACCTGCTGCATGTGTTGTGGCATTTGTCAAGAGGAGGGGAGAGCTCCCTACTGCCCCCCCCACCCCCACCCCCACCCCACACACACACTGCCTGGAAATATTTTTTGTTTATCCCCCCCACACACACACACACAACCACCACACACACACACACCACCACCCCCTGCTGCATGTGTTGTGGCATGTGTCAAGAGGAGGGCAGAGCTCCCTACTGCCCCACCACCACCACCACTGCCCGTAAATATTTTTTGGTTATCCCCACCCCCACCCCCACCCCCACCACACACACACACACACCACCACCCCCTGCTGCATGTGTTGTGGCATTTGTCAAGAGGAGGGCAGAGCTACCTACTGGCCCCACCACCACTTCCCAGAATGAAGCTTTTGGTTATCCCCCCCTAGCCCCCCCCCCCCCCCCCCCCCCCCCCCCACACACACACACACCACCCCCTGCTGCATGTTTTGTGGTATTTGTTAAGAGGAGAGGAGATCCCCCTACTGGCCCCACCACCACTGCCCGGAATTACGCTTTTGGTGATCCTCCCCCCCCCACACACACCCCACCACCACACACACACATACACACACCTGCTACATTTGTTGTGGTATTTGTCAAGAGGAGAGGAGATCCCCCCACTGGCCCCACCACCACTGCCCGGAAAGAAGCTTTTGGTTATCCCCCCCCCCCCACCACCACCACCACCACACACACACACACATACACATACCTGCTACATTTGTTGTGGTATTTGTCAAGAGGAGAGGAGATCCCCCTACTGGCCCCACCACCACTGCCCGGAAAGAAGCTTGTGGTTATCCCCCCCCCACCCCCACCACCACCACCACACACACACACACACACACCTGCTACATTTGTTGTGGTATTTGTCAAGAGGAGAGGAGATCCCCTCACTGCCCCCACCTGAATCTCCCACGTGCGTGTGTGAGAATCCCATAAGCCATACAAAATTAGAGGAGAGGAACCCAAAAGAAAAATAGAGAAATATATTTATATACCAAAACCGAATATAGAGCTCACGACTGATCGTTGCCCACAAGCTGCATGTGTTGTGGCATTTGTCAAGAGAGGGGGAGATCCCCCTACTGCCCCTACCTGAATCTCCCACGTGCGAGTGTGAGAATCCCATAAGCCATACAGAATTAGAAGACAGGAACCCAACAGAAAATATAGATAATTAAGTGGATGTATAAAAAAGCTCGTGGCTAAATGTTGCCTACCTGCTGCATGTGTTGTGGCATGTGTCAAGAGGAGGGCAGAGCTCCCTACTGGCCCCCCACCACCACCACTGCCCGTAAATATTTTTTGGTTATCCCCACCCCCACCCCCACCCTCACCACACACACACACACCACCACCCCCTGCTGCATGTGTTGTGGAATTTGTCAGAAGGAGGGGAGAGCTCCCTACTGGCCCCACCACCACTGCCCTGAAAGAAGCTTTTGGTTATCCCCCCACCCACACACACGCACGCACGCACACACCTGCTACATTTGTTGTGGCATTTGCTAAGAGGAGGGGAGAGCTCCCTACTGCCCCTTCCTGAATCTCCCACGTGCGAGTGTGAGAATCCCATAAGACATACAGAATTACAAGAGAGTAACTCAAAAGAAAATACAGAGAATTACATGTATATACCAAAACCGAATACAGAGCTTATGAATAACTGATGTTTACCTGCTGCATATGTTGTGGCATGTGTCAAGAGGAGGGGAGCCCTCCCTGCTGCCCCACCCGAATCACCCTCTTGCTTCCCCCTTTACCCCTCAACCCCTTACCCCTCAACCCCTTGCCCCTCAACGCTCAACCCCTCAACCGGAACCCCCAATGCAATTATTCTTATGGCATGTGTCGATAGGAGGGGAGAGCTTCCTACTGCCCCACCTGAATCAGCTGCCTTGCCGTGTGACAATCCCCACAAACCCCCAAATTACAAGAGAATAATTTAGGGCTCATGGCGAACTGATGCACGATAGCTTTTTTTCTACACTGTAGACAACCCCCCAAATCCCCCAACCTGACCCCCCCCCCCCCCATCCCCAACCCCCAATGTAGTTGTTGTGGCATGTGTCAAGAGGAGGGGAGAGCTCCCTGCTGCCCTATCTGGATCAGCTGCCTAGCCCTGTGAGAATTCCCAGAACCCCCAAAATTACAAGAGATTGATTTAGGGTCATGATAAACTGATCCCCCCCATTGCTTTTCTTTTCTGCACCGTAGCGTATCCCCCAAATCCCCCAACCTGACCCCCCCATCCCCAACCCCTAATGCAGTTGTTGTGGCATGTGTCAAAATGAGGGGAGTGCTCCCTGATGCCCTACCTGAATCACCCTCTTGCTTCTCCTCAACCCCTCAACCCCTCAACCCCTTAACCCTCAACCCCTTAACCCTCAACCCCTCAACCCTCAA
The DNA here is from genome assembly GCA_013435795.1 of Chlamydomonas sp. ICE-L. Classification (NCBI taxonomy): domain Eukaryota; kingdom Viridiplantae; phylum Chlorophyta; class Chlorophyceae; order Chlamydomonadales; family Chlamydomonadaceae; genus Chlamydomonas; species Chlamydomonas sp. ICE-L. Next base: position 6,586,564 of record JACBWV010000364.1, read on the forward strand.
CCCCTCAACCCCTGAACCCTCAACCCCTCAACCCCTTAACCCTCAACCCCTTAACCCTCAACCCCTCAACCCCTCAACCCCTTAACCCTCAACCCCTCAACCCCTCAACCCCTCAACCCCTTAACCCTCAACCCCTCAACCCCTCAATCCCTCAACCCCTTAACCCCTCAACCCCTTAACCCTCAACCCCGCAACCCCAACTCCTCGACCCCCAACCTGACCCCCCCTTCCTCAACCAAATGCTGTTGTTGTAGCATTTTTCAACAGGAAGGGAGTGCTCCCTACTGCCCCACCTGGATCTCCCACTTGTTTCCCCTCAAGCCCCAACCCCTCAGCCCCTCAATCCACAACCCCTCGACCCATCAACCCCAACTTCTCGACCCCAACCCCTTGACCCCCAACTTGACCCCCAATCCCTACCCTCCAATGCAGTTGTTGTGGCATTTGTCAAGAGGAGGGGAGAGCTCCCTACTGCCCTACCTGGATCACCCACTAGCTTCCCCTCAACCCCTCAACCCCACCCCCCTCAACCCCAACCTGACCCCCCCATCCCCAACCCCAATGCAGTTGTTGTGGCATGTGTCAAGAGGAGAGGAGAGCTCCCTACTGCCCCACCTGAATCAACCACTTGCTGCCCCTTTACCCCTCAACCCCTCAATCCTCAACCCCTCGACCCATCAACCCCTCAACCCCAACCCCTGGACCCCAACCCCTTGACCCCCAACTTGACCCCCAACTTGACCCCCAAATCCCCACCCTCTAATGCAGTTGTTGTGGCATGTGTCAAAAGGAGGGGAGAGCTACCTACTGCCCCACATGGATCTCCCAATTGCTATCCCTTTACCCCTCAACCCCACCCCCTCGACCCCCAACCTGACCCCAATGCAGTTGTTGTGGCATTTGTCAAGAGGAGGGGAGAGCTCCCTACTGCCCTACCTGAATCACCCACTTGCTTCCCCCTTACCCCTCAACCCATCAACCCCAACACCGACCCCTCAGCCCACAACCCGACCCTCGAATCCCCACCCTCCAATGCAGTTGTTGTGGCATGTGTCAAGAGGAGGGGAGAGCTCCCTACTGCCCTATCTGAATCACCCACTTGCTTCCCCTTTACCCCTCAACCCCAACCCCGACCCCTCGACCCACAACCCGACTCCCCCATCCCCTACCCCAATGCAGTTGTTGTGGCATGTTGTCCAAAGGAGGGGAAAGCTACCTACTGCCCTACCTGAATCACCCACTTGCTTCCCCTTTACCCCTCAACCCCAACCCCGACCCCTCAACCCCCAACCCGACTCCCCCATCTCCAACCCCCAATGCAGTTGTTGTGGCATGTGTCAAGAGGAGGGGAGAGCTCCCTACTGCCCTATCTGGATCAGCTGCCCGGCCGTGTGAGAGTCCCCTCAACACTCCAAATTACGAGAGAATAATTTAGGGCTCACCTTGAGCTATAGTGTAACAGTTCACCATAAACTGTAACACTATAGCTTTTCTTTTCTGCACTATAGCCAACCCCCCAAATCCCCCAACCTGACCACCCCATCCCCAACCCCCAATGCAGTTGTTGTGGCATTTGTCAAGAGGAGGGGAGAGCTCCCTACTGCCCTACCTGAATCACCCACTTGCTTCCCCTTAACCCCTCAACCCCACCCCCTCGACCCCCAACCTGACCCCCCCATTCCCACCCCCCAATGCAGTTGTTGTGGCATTTGTCAAGAGGAGGGGAGAGCTCCCTACTGCCCTATCTAGATCAGCTGCCCGGACGTGCTGCTGGGGTGGACACTCCCCGAATTGGACTGCTCCTGTCAGACCAGATGGTGCAGGAGCTCCAATTTGGGCCACTGGCCGAGGACATAGCAAACCAAAAGTGAGTTTCTTGGTGGATGGGTGGTGGGTGAGTGGGTGGGTGGTCAAGTGGGGTGGTTGCCTGGCCGTACAGCTGGGGTGGACACTCCCCAAATTGGACTGCTTCTGTCAGACCGGATGGTGCAGGAGCTCCAATTTGGGCCATTGGCCGAGGACATCGCAAACCAAAAGTGAGTTTCTTGGTGGGTGGGTGTATGTGTGTGTGTAGGGGGGGGAAGGGGTCGAGTGGGTGGTCGTGTGTGTGTGGGGGGGGTCAAGTGGGGTGGTTGCCTGGCCGTACAGCTGGGGTAGACACACCTAGAATTGGACTGCTCCTGTCAGACCAGATGGTGCAGGAGCTCCAATTTGGGCCATTGGCCGAGGACATCGCAAACAAAAAGTGAGTTTCTTGGTGGGTGGGTGTGGGTGAGTGGGTGGGTGGTCGAGTGGGTGGTTGAGTGGGCGGGTGGGTGTGAGTGGGTAGGTGGTCAAGTGGGGTGGGTGGGTGTCTGTACAGCTGAAGTGGACTCACGAATTGGACTGCTCCTGTCGGATCAGATGGTGATGGTGCAGGAGCTCCAATTTGGGCCACTGGCCGAGGACATAGCAAACGAAAAGTGAGTTTCTTGGTGGATGGGTGGTGGGTGAGTGGTCGAGTGGGTGTGGGTGAGTGGGTGGGTGTGGTAAGTGGGTGTGTGGTCAAGTGGATGGGTTGTCGAGTGGGTGTGTGAGTGGGTGGGTAGGTGTCTGCACAGCTGGGGTGGGCACTCCCCGAATTGGACTGCTCCTGTCAGACCAGATGGTGCAGGAGCTCTAAGTTGGGCCATTGGCCGAGGACATAGCAAAACCAAAGTGAGCCTCTTGGTGGATAAGGGGGGGGGGGGGGGGCAGTGGGGGGGGGGGGTCAAGTGGGAGGGGTGTGTGGGTGGTCAAGTGGGGTGGCTGGGTGAGTGGGAGGGTGGTCGAGTGGGGTGGCTGGGTGAGTGGGAGGGTGGTCGAGTGGGGTGGCTGGGTGAGTGGGAGGGTGGTCGAGTGGGGTGGCTGGGTGAGTGGGAGGGTGGCCGAGTGGAGTGGCTGGGTGAGTGGGAGGGTGGTCGAGTGGGGTGGCTGGGTGAGTGGGAGGGTCGTCGAGCGGGGTGGCTGGGTGAGTGGGTGGGTGGTCGAGTGGGCAACCTAATAACCCACTGCCCCACCGACCCAACAACCCAACAACCCACCCGCACGTGTGTGCACAGGTACTGGCAGGAAGCGTTCTTCAATTCCGAGCTTGCTTCCCTACATGGATCTGAGGATGACCCCTTCAATGGAATGGAAGTTAGCAAAGAGTTGTGGGGTGAGTGCTCGCAAGGACCCCTTTTATTTCCTCTTTATTTATGGGGGGTGAGTTCTCAGAAGGACCCCCTTTAATTAAATAGTTATTTATACATTTATTTGTTTTTTTGTTTGTTTGTTTATTTGCTTATTTATACATTTATTTGTTTATTTATACGTACATTTATTTGTTTATTTATACATACATTTGTTTGTTTATTTATGTATACAAACATTTATTTATGTATTTGTTTGTTTGTTTGTTTGCTTATTTATTAATTATTTATTTATTTATTTATGTGGGGTGAGTGCTCGTAAGGACCCTTTTTATTGCATTGTAAATATATGTGTGTATAGCTGTAGGTGGAATTTAGATATGGAGACTACGCCAATGTTGAACACACACACCAAACACAATCGCAAGCACCACCACCACCACCACCACTATCACTACCAAAGTTAGCAAAGCGTTGTGGGGTGGGTGTTGACAATGACCCATTTGTATTACACTTAAAACAGCTGTGTTGATAGCTCTAGGTCGACTTAAGATGCGACGACTAGGCAAATGCCTAACAAACAAAGCGCAAGCACAAGCACAAGCACTACCACCATTATCACAATTAAGAACAACAGCAACAGCATCAACAAGAACAATCACCACCACAACAACAAGAACAACACAGCAACCACAAGAAATACAAGAACAACCACAAAATCAACAACAACAACAAAAACCACAAAAACCACAAAAACAAAAATAACCACCACACAAAAAACAGCAGCAGCAGCAGCAGCAGCAGTATTAACACTAATCCCACAACCAGTCAAAATCCACCCCCTCACCCTCACCAGCGTGGGCCATAGCTGTCACCACGATCCCACCACCACTCCAAATCCAACCCCTCTCCCTCATCAGCGTGGGCCATAGCTATCACCACGATCCCACCACCACTCCAAATCCACCCCCTCACCCTCACCAGCGTGGGCCATAGCTGCCACCACGATCCCACAATTACTCCAAATCCACCCCCTCACCCTCACCAGCGTGGGCCGTAGCTGTCACCACGAGCCCACCACCACTCCAAATCCACCTCCTCCCCCTCCCCCTCCCCCTCCCCCTCCCCCTCCCCAGCGTGGGCCACAGCTGTCACCACGAGCCCACCACCACTCCAAATCCACCCCCTTACCCTCTCCAGCGTGGGCCATAGCTGTCACCACGATCGCACCACCACTCCAAATCCACCCCCCCACCCTCTCCAGCGTGGGCCATAGCTGTCACCACGAGCCGCAGCTTTGGGCTGCAGCGTGCTGCCACACACAGCATGCCCGCTTTCATTGATCTCGTTGACCACTCTCTGGATGCCGACGTAAACTGCACAATTCGTTCCGATGATGACGGGACCATCAACATGATTGCTGCTGCCCCAGTAAGTGCTGATGCTGATAAAGGGCGGGTGGGGCAGCTGTGTGCATATGTGGGTTGTGAGGAGTTTGGGGTAGAGGTTGGTGTTGGAGATGATGTTGGGGTAGGGATTGGTGTTGGGGTTTGTGTTGGGGTAGAGGTTTGTGTTGGAGTTGGTGGTGGGGTAGGGGTTGGTGGTGGGGTATGGGTACGTGTTGGGGTGGATGTTGGGGTAAGGGGTTGGAGTTGGTCTTGGTGTTGGGGTAGGGGTTAGGGGGAGTTGGAGCATACCTGCTTTCATTGATCTTCTTTATCACTCTCTGGACGCCGATGTGAACTGCACAATTCGTTCCAATGATGACGGGACCATCAACATGATTGCTGCTGCCCCTGTAAGTGCTGATGCTGATATTGATGGAGGGTGGGTGAGGCAGCTGTGTGTATGTGTGGGTTGAGAGGACGTTGGGGTAGGAGTTGGTGTTGAAGTTGGTGTTGTGGTAGGGGTTGGTGGTGGGGTAGGGGTTGGTAGTGGGGTAGGGGTTGGTGGTGGGGTTGGTGGTGGGGTAGAGGTTGGTGGTGGGGTAGGGGTTGGTGTTGGTGATGGTGGTAAGGTAGAGGTTTGTGTTGGAGTTGGTGGTGGGGTAGGGGTTGGTGGTGGGGTTGGTGGTGGGGTAGAGGTTGTGTTGGAGTTGGTGGTGGGGTAGGGGTTGGTGGTGGGGTTGGTGGTGGGGTAGAGGTTTGTGTTGGAGTTGGTGGTGGGGTAGGGATTGGTGGTGGGGTAGGGGTTGGTGGTGGGGTAGAGGTTTGTGTTGGAATTGGTGATGGGGTAGGGGTTTGTGTTGGAATTGGTGGTGGGGTAGGGGTTGGTGGTTGGGTAGGGGTACGTGTTAGTGTTGGGGTAGGGGGTTGGAGTTGGTATTGGTGTTGGGGTAGGGGTTAGAGGGAGTGGGAGAATGCCTGCTTTCATCACTCTCATTTACCACTCTCTGAACGCCGACGTGAATTGCAAACTTCGTTCGGATGATGACGGGACCATCAACATGATTGCTGCTGTCCCTGTAAGTGCTGATGCTGATATGGATGGAGGGTGGGTGCGGCAGCTGTGTGTATGTGTGGGTTCAGAGGAAGTTGGGGTAGAGGTTGGTGTTGTGGTAGGGTTTGGTGTTGGGGTTGAGAGGTGGTTGGGGTAGGGTTTGGTGTTGGGGTTGAGAGGAGGTTGGGGTATGGGTTGGTGTTGGGGTAGGGTTTATAAAGGGTGGGTGGGGCAGCTACTGCCCCTGTAAGTGCTGCATGTATGTATGTATGTTACAGTCCGGGAATAATTTATTTACTCCACACAAGCAACATGTGTATGTGTGTGAGTATGTGTGTGTGAGTGTGTATGTGTGTGTGTGTGAGAGAGCTGACAGGCAGCCTTTCTTTATCCCCTCTCTGAATCCCCTTACTCCACACAAACAGCTTGTGCATGTGTGTGTATATGTGTGTGTGTGAGAGTGTGTGTGTATGTGTATGTGAGCTGACAGGCAGCCTTTCTTTATCCCCTCCCAGAATCTTCTGACTCAACACAAAAAGCTGTGCTAAGTTTGAATGACTCACCTTGTAAGGGCAGAGGGGGCGGGAGGGGGGGGGGGGGGGGGGGGGGGGGGGGGGGGGGGCGGAGTGTGTTTGTGTATGTGTGTGTGTGTGTGTGTGTGTGTGTGTGTGTGTGTGTGTGTGTGCTGACCAGCAGCCTTTCTTGATCCCTTCTCTGAATGTCCTCACTCCACACAACAGCTTTGGTAAGCTTGTATGGCTCACCTCCTTGATCCCCCCTCTGAATCATCTGAACACTCAAGACTCAACAAAAAGAGATAGGTTAATTTGGTATGGCTTATATTGTGAGGGCAAGGTGTGTGTGTGTGCTGACCAGCAGCCTTTCTTGATCCCCTCTCTGAATGTCCTCACACCACACAAGCAGCTTTGTTAAGTAAGTCTGTATAGCTCACCTGATTGATGCCCTCTCTGCTGATGGTCCTCACTGCTTGCTTGCTTGATCCCCTCACTGCTGATGCTCCCCTCTCCAAATTTCCTCTGATGATTCTCCCCTCTCCATATCTCCTCACTGCTGATTCTCCTCACTGCTGATGGTCCTCACTGCTTGCTCACTTGATCTCCACACTGCTGATGCTCCTCCATGCTTGCTTGCTTGATCCCCTCACTGCTGATGCTCCCCTGTCTAAGCCTCCTCACTGCTGATGCTCCCCTCTCTAAATGTCCTCACTGCTGATTCTTCCACTGCTGATGGACCTCACTGCTTGCTTACTTGATCCCCTCACTGCTGAATCCCCCTCTCTAAATCCCCCCAACGCTGATGCTCCCCTCTTTGAATCTCCTCACAGCTGATTCCTTGCTAAATTTGTATGTATGTTGTTACAGTCCAGAGGTAGGCTGAATAGCCTTAAGGGGCTTGCCCAACCGTGACAGGAGGGGCTTAAAACGAGAAAGCACTGATGAACTGAACCCCAAACAATCATTTAACCGACGGGGGACCTGAGTTTGAGCTTCAGTGAAATATAATGATAACGCCTGGTGGGGAGCGGTCTCCTACCTCAACTGGACAAGCTACCATCGCGGTTGACAACGACCTGCAACGCCAAGAGCGACCGAAGGGGGAGTCGAACCCCCAACTCTTCATCCTCAAGCGATCTGGTCTACCACTAGACCATTGTATATCACTGAAAGGGGCTTTAGTGAAAGTTTCTTGAACTTGAACTTGGTTACATAGCTTCAGCCAGTAATTTGTTTGGTCGCTCAAAGTTAAGTGCTTGAACTTATTTACTTGAACTTGAACTTGGTTACTTGAACTTGAACTTGGTCACTTAAACTTGAACTTGAACTTGAACTTGGTTACTTGAACTTGAACTTGAACTTGGTTACTTGAACTTGAACTTGGTCACTTGAACTTGAACTTGAACTTGAACTTGGTCACTTGAACTTGAACTTGGTCACTCGAACTTGAACTTGAACTTGGTTATTTGAACTTGAACTTGAACTTGAACTTGAACTTGGTCACTTGAACTTGAACTTGAACTTGGTTATTTGAACTTGAACTTGAACTTGAACTTGGTCACTTGAACTTGAACTTGGTCACTTGAACTTGAACTTGAACTTGGTCACTTGAACTTGAACTTGAACTTGGTCACTTGAACTTTAACTTGGTCACTTGAACTTGAACTTGAACTTGAACTTGAACTTGGTCACTTGAACTTGAACTTGGTCACTTGAACTTGACCTTGAACTTGAACTTGGTCACTTGAACTTGAACTTGGTCACTTGAACTTGAACTTGAACTTGGTCACTTCGAACTCTGACTTGGTTCCACTTGAACGTGAACTTGAACTTGAACTGGAACTTGAACTGGGCATTTGAAACTTGAACTGGTCACTTGACTTGAACTTGGTCACTGAAAAATTGAACTCGGTACGTGACTTGAACTGAACTTGAACTTGGTCACTTGAATGAACTTGTCACGTGAATTTGAACTTGACTTGAACTTGAAACTTGGTCACTGAACTTGAATTGGTGGTCACTTGAACTTGAACTTGAACTTGAACTTGAACTGAAAACTGACACTTGAACTTGGTCACTTGTTGAACTTGACTTGGTCACTTGAACTTGAACTTTTTTGGTCACCTGGAACTGAACTTGGGTCACTTGAACTTGAAACTTGAATGGGTCACTTGAACTTGAACTTGAACTTGGTTATTTGAACTTGAACTTGAACTTGAACTTGAACTTGAACTTGGTCACTTGAACTTGAACTTGGTCACTTGAACTTGAACTTGAACTTGGTCACTTGAACTTGAACTTGAACTTGAACTTGAACTTGGTCACTTGAACTTGAACTTGGTCACTTGAACTTGAACTTGAACTTGGTTATTTTAACTTGAACTTGAACTTGGTCACTTGAACTTGAACTTGAACTTGGTTATTTGAACTTGAACTTGAACTTGAACTTGAACTTGGTCACTTGAACTTGAACTTGGTCACTTGAACTTGAACTTGGGCACTTGAACTTGAACTTGAACTTGGTCACTTGAACTTGAACTTGGTCACTTGAACTTGAACTTGAACTTTGGCACTTGAACTTGAACTTGGTCTCTTGAACTTGGACTTGGTTATTTGAACTTGAACTTGAACTTGGTAACTTGAACTTAGTCACTTGAACTTGAACTTGAACTTGGTTATTTGAACTTGAACTTGAACTTGGTTACTTGAACTTGGTCACTTGAACTTGAACTTGGACTTGGTTATTTGAACTTGAACTTGAACTTGGTTACTTGAACTTGGTCACTTGAACTTGAAATTGAACTTGGTTATTTGAACTTGAACTTGAACTTGGTCACTTGAACTTGAACTTGAACTTGGGTCACTGAACTGGGAACTCTGGTCACTTGAACTGAACTGAAGCGGTCCTTGCAAACTTGAACTTGAACTTGGTTATTCAACTTGAACTTGAACTTTAACTTGGTCACTTGAACTTGAACTTGAACTTGGTTATTTGAACTTGAACTTGAACTTGAACTTGAACTTGGTCATTTGAACTTGAATTTGGTCACTTGAAGTTGAACTTGAAGTTGAACTTGAACTTGGTCACTTGAACTTGAACTTGAACTTGGTCACTTGAACTTGAACTTGAACTTGAACTTGGTCACTTGCCGTGAACTTGAACTGAAATTGGTACTTGAACTGAACTTAGGTCATTGAACTTGTCACTGAACTTGAACTTGAAATGAACTTGAACTTGAAACTGAACTGGTCACTTTGAACTTGAACTGAACTTGAATGGGTCACTTGACTTGAACTGGTCACTGAACTTGGAACTTGGGCACTCTTGAACTTGAACTTGACCTGGCAATTGAACTTGAACTTGGTCACTTGAAATTGACTTCCGGTTATTTGCAACTGAACTTGAACTTGAATTGAATGTTCACTTGGAAACTTGAACTTGAACTGGTCACTTTGAAACTTGAACTTGAACTTGTTACTTGAACTTGGCACGTGAATTGAACTTGACATTGGTTATGTGAACTTGAACTTGAACTTGGTACTTGAACTTGGTCACGTGAACTGAACTTTGAACTTAGGTATTAGGACTTGAACTTGAACTTGGTCACGTGAACATTGACTTGATTGGTCACTTGAACTTGAATTGGTCACTTGAAGTGAACTTGGTCACATGAAATGAACTGAAACTCGGTCACTTGAACTTGACTTACTTGGTTATTCAACTTGAACTGTGAACTTACTTGGTCATTGAACTTGAAACCTTGACTGACGTTATTAACTTGAAATGAAACTGAACTCTTGAAAACTTGGTCATTTGACCTTTGAACTTGGGCACTTGAAGTTGAACTTGAAACTTGGTCACTTGAACTTGAACTGAACCTTGGTCATTTGACTTGAACTTGAACTTGAACGCGTCACGTGAACTTGCAACTTGACTTGACCTTGGTAACTTGAACTTGAACTTGGTCACTGAAACTTGGTCACTGAACTTGAACTTGAACTTGCAACTTGAAACTTGAACTTGAAAGTGGTACTTGAACTGGAACTGGACTTGCACTTGGTCACTTGAACCTTAAAGGGGACTGAACTTGAAACTTAGCACTTGAACTGAAACTTGGGCACTTGAACTTGAACTTGAATGGGGAGGGGCACTGAACTTGAACTTGAACTTGGTTATTTGAACTTGAACTTGAACTTGAACTTGAACTTGAACTTGAACTTGGTCACTTGAACTTGAACTTGGTCACTTGAACTTGAACTTGAACTTGGGCACTTGAACTTGAACTTGAACTTGGTTATTTGAACTTGAACTTGAAGTTGACTTGGTCACTTGAACTTGAACTTGACCTTGAACTTGAACTTGGTCACTTGAACTTGAACTTGGTCACTTGAACTTGAACTTGAACTTGAACTTGAACTTGAACTTGGTCACTTGAACTTGAACTTGGTCACTTGAACTTGAACTTGGTCGCTTGAACTTGAACTTGAACTTGAACTTGGTCATTGAACTTGAATTGGTTACTTGAACTTGAACGTGAACTTGGTGTATTTGAACTTGAACTTGAATTGAACTTGAACTTGGCACGTGACTTGAAACTTGAACTTGGGTTATTGAATTGAACTTGAACTTGAACTTGAACTGCGTCACTTGAACTTGAACTTGAACTTGTTATGTGAACTTGAACTGAGTAGTATGAATTGCGTCACTTGAACTTGAACTTGGTCACTTGAACTTGAACTTGAACTTGAACTTGAACTTGGTCACTTGAACTTGAACTTGGTCACTTGAACTTGAACTTGGTCACTTGAACTTGAACTTGAACTTGAACTTGAACTTGGTCACTTGAACTTGACCTTGGTGCAACTTGAAATTGAACTTGCGTCACTTGAATTGAACTTGAACTTGAAACTTGAACTTGAGTCACTTAACTTGAAAATTGTCACTTAACTTGAACTTGAACTTGGTTATTTGAACTTGAACTTGAACTTGAACTTGAACTTGAACTTGGTTACTTGAACTTGAACTTGAACTTGGTTATTTGAACTTGAACTTGAACTTGAACTTGAACTTGGTTACTTGAACTTGGTTACTTGAACTTGAACTTGGTTACATAGCTCCAGCCAGCAATTTGGCTGCTCACCGTCTTCGGCAGTAAAACAATTATTACCAGAAAGTGTAAACTCGAACAAATCAAATTCAGTGAAAGTTTCTACACTCCACGTTGCAGGTTTCAAGTGGTTCCTGTCTGAACCTCAGCTATGGCCGACATGACAGCCGCAGTCTAGTGCTGTCATATGGCTTTGTACTGTCACCGCCAGGATGCAACCCCCACGACAAATTTTCCTTTGAGTTTGATGTCGGGCCTTTGATGGTAAGTTCTGGGTGGGAGGTGGGTGGTGGTGGTGTGTGTGTGGTGGGGGTGGGGTGTACGTGTGCGGTTTTGTAGTGTGTGTCTGGCGGGGGTGGTGGTGGTTAGTCGGGGGGAGGGGGGGGGGGGGGGGGGGGGGTTATTACAGTTTATTGATTGTAAGTGTGGGGGGTGGGGGGGGGGGGTGGTGGGGGTGTAGTGTGTGTGGGGGTGGTGTGTGGGGGAGGGGGGGGGGGGGGAGGTATTGGGTTGTGTGCGTGGTGTGTTGTGTGTGTGTGTGTGTGCGGGGTGGGGGGGGGGAAAAGGTTTATTGGGGTTGTGTGCGTGGGTGTGTGTGGTGTGTGGGGGGGAGGGGGGGGGGGGGGGGGGAGGGGGACGGTATTGGGTTGGGTGCGTGTGTGTGTGTGAGGGTGTGATTGTGTGGGGGGGGGGGGGGGGAGGGTATTGGGTTGTGGTGTGGGGGGTGGGGGGGGGGGGGTCGAGCTAAAGTTTCTCTGATGGTAAAGTTTCGGATGATGGTGGTGTGGGGGGGGGGGGGGGGGGGGGGGGGAGGGGGGGGGGGGGTCATAATTATTCTTTAATTCGGGATGTAATAGCCTACAGCCACCTTTCTATGGATAGTTGTGAGTGCCATGCATGATAGTCAACCATATTTGTTGCCCAACATGGACTGACACGTATAATTGTGTTTCAAATTTCAAATGGTTATCTAATGATAGTTGTGAGTGCCATTTGTGGTAGTCAACCATATTTGTCAACCAACCCATGTGATGCATTTTTCAGAATTTCCCATTTCTATGGATAGTTGTGAGTGCCATGCATGGTACCGTGCCGACAAAAAAAATTGACGTTTCTACAATTTGACGTTTTTTTTTGGTGGCGACGCAAAGGAGCTGAAGTGGGGTTCCGCAGGATAGAACCCGGGTCACACAGTGCGCTAGATTGGGCGAATCTGTCCCGCAGATTCGTCTGTCCTGGGTTTGAGGGGTGCCCAGTTCGCGTCGTACAAGTAAAACACATCAAGCAAATAAACATAATCCCCCACCACCAAGTAAACACACACCATCAGCAGCACCACCACAAAGCATACACGCACCAACGCACACACGACCTCCACTATCAAGAAAGCACATACACACCACCAACAAAAACAACTCCATCTTCACCGCCATCGCCACTGCCAAGCGCATACTCACACCAAGCACATGAACACAACCCCCCACATCAATTAACCCCCCACATCAAGTAAAAACACACACACCACCAGCAAGTAAACCCCACATCAACCCCACATCAACCCCCATATTAACCCCACATCACCCCCTGCATAAATCCCCACATCAACCCCCGAATAAACACAACCCCCCACATCAAGTAAAATCACACACACCACCAGCACCACAAATCACACATACACCCCACACACACTCGCCAAGCACTCACACACACAAACCTACACAACTACCGCTACCACTACCACTATGCTATTAGATGGTGCAGAGTACCAGCAATAACACCAATTACACACATATACACACACCAAGCACACACATACCCAAACCTCCACCATCAGGTAAAATCTCTTACACATCAGTACATCACCACCACTCAGCACAATCCCACACCCACCACCACCCACCATCACTCAGCACCCAACCACCCACGCACACACACACACATGGCCCTGTCTGCCCTGTAGGTCGTGGACCCAAAGCTTCTGGCAGCTGTGCGTGTGTTGGCGTTAGGGGATGACCCAGAGGCCCAACAACAAGGAGCGTGCACGCACATACAAACCTCCACCATCAGGCAAACTCTCTTTCTCGCATACTCACCCCTCCCCCACCGCCCCCCCCCCCCCCCCCACACACCACACACACACAGCCCTGCTTGCCCCGTAGGTCGTGGACCCAAAGCTCCTGGCAGCTGTGCGTGTGTTGACGTTAGGGGATGACGCAGAGGCCCTAGCCAAGTCGGTTTCATTGGAGCAGTTAGGGGACTGGAAGAAGCCTCTTGCAAGACAACATGAGGTACGTGTTGGTAAAGCAGTACGAAATACACTTGCAAGGCAGCATGAGGTACGTTTTTTGGTAAAGCAGTACAAATTACACTTGCAAGGCAGCATGAGGTGTGTATTTTGGTAAAGCAGTACGAAATAAACTTGCAAGGCAGCATGAGGTACGTTTTTTGGTAAAGCAGTACGAAATACACTTGCAAGGCAGCATGAGGTATGTGTTTTGGTAAAGCAGTACGAAATACACTTGCAAGGCAGCATGAGGTGTGTATTTTGGTAAAGCAGTACGCAATACACTTGCAAGGCAGCATGAGGTGTGTGTTTGGTAAAGCAGTACAAAATACACTTGCAAGGCAGCATGAGGTACGTTTTTTGGTAAAGCAGTACGAAATACACTTGCAAGGCAGCATGAGGTGTGTGCTTTGGTAAAGCAGTACAAAATACACTTGCAAGGCAGCATGAGGTGTGTATTTTGGTAAAGCAGTACGCAATACACCTGTAAGGCAGCATGAGGTACGTGTTGGTAAAGCAGTACAAAATACACTTGCAAGGCAACATGAGGTACGTGTTGGTAAAGCAGTACAAAATACACTTGCAAGGCAGCATGAGGTGTGTGCTTAGGTAAAGCAGTACAAAATACACTTACAAGGCAGCATGAGGTGTGTGCTTTGGTAAAGCAGTACAAAATACAACGATGGCAAATAAAGCAATGCCAGTTAATGATGCTTGAGTATAAATGAGGAAATTGCTCGACCCCACGCAGAAAGTGACTTTAGAGGGGGGGGGGGGGGGGGGGGGGGGCTCGATCCCGCGCAGACAGTGTGTTCCCAACTCCACCTGCTGCAGATTGTAGTGCTGAGTGTGGCAGTACTGCTCTGCTCAGCCATCTACTGCAACTTCCCAACTCTTAACTACATCACCTGCATCTACCTACCTACTGCAGGTTGTAGTGCTCAGTGTGATTGTACAGCTCTGTTCGGCCATATACCGCAACTTCCCATCTCTTAACATCATCACCTTCCTCTATCTACCTACCTACCTACCACAGATAGATTGCAGTGCTCAGTGTGGCTATTCAGGTCTGTTCAGCCATTTACCGCAACTTCCCAACTATTTACATCATCACCTGCCTCTTCTTAGCTACCACAGCTTGTAGTGCTGAGTGTGGCAGTACAGCTCTGCTCAACCATCTACCACAACTTCCCAACTCTTAACATCATCACCTGCCTCTACCTACCTACCTACCTACCTACCTACCTACCTACTTCAGATTGTAATGCTCAGTGTGATTGTAAAGCTCTGTTCGGCCATATACCGCAACTTCCCAACTATTTACATCATCACCTGCCTCTACCTACCTACCTACCTATCTACCTACCTTCCTACCCACCTACCTACCTACCTACCCACTTACCTGCCTACCTACCTACCTACCTACCTACCTACCTACCTACCCACCTACCCACCTACCTACCCACTTACCGCAGATTGTAGTGCTCAGTGTGATTGTACAGCTCTGCTCAGCCATCTATCGCAGCTTCCCAACGACCATACAGCAGGATAAGAAGATTCTAGAAGCAGTATCGGGGATCGTCAAGTCCATGCCCAGTGACTGGGTGGCAGATGACGGGGGCGGGGTGGAGCTGGCAGTCAACTTCCGGCTTGGCTTAAAATCTGTGTTAGAATCTGCACTGTTGCTGACACAGGCTCGCAAGAAGGGTGGGTGATAATAAAATAAATGTTATAAATAAATATTATAAATATTCTGAACGTTCTAATGAATTGGACGGTCGTTTTTTTTTCCCGCTACAAGCAGCAGCTTCTTGACAGATCCCTGTATCCAATTTCGGTCTGGTTTGAAGTCAATGATAGAATCTGCCCTGCTGCTGACACAGGCCCGTAAGAAGGGTGGGTGATAATAAAATGAATGTTATAAATAAATATTCTGTACGTTCTAATGAATTGGACGGTCGTTTTTTTATTTTTCGCTACAAGCAGCAGCTTCTAGACAGATCCCTGTATCTAATTTTGGCTTGGCTTGAAGTCAATGATGGAATCTGCCCTGCTGCTGGCACAGGCTTGTAAGAAAGGAAGGGCATAATAAAGTAGTTATAAAATAGCTGTTAAATAGTATGAATATTATAGTGAATTGGACAGATGTTTTTTACACGGGTGGGTGAGTGGGTTGGTGCTTGGGTGCTTGGGTGGGTGCTTGGCTAGTTGGGTGAGTGGGTTCTGCTACAAGCAGCAGCTTCTAGACAGATCCTTGTATCCAATTTTGGCTTAGCTTGAAGTCAATAATGGAATCTGCCCTGCTGCTGACACAGGCTCGTAAGAAGGGTAGGTCTTACTGCTTTTCTGTCGTGCTGCGGTACAATCTTTTGGGGTTGTTTGAGGGGACGAAACTTTTTTAGTAGCATCCCTACGTCTACTAGGAACACTATTATGCGACGTTTGAAAGTCAGAAACGCTCATTATATTCCTTTGAAACACTTCTTTTTTCTTCGACTTTAGAATTACTCACGACACTCAATGTATCCGGGAACTGGGAGATCTGCGGTACCGTACCGCCTGCCCTTATTGGTGAACTGGACAGTGCAGGCACTCAGGCAGGAGCCGATTGTCTGAATTTGTTTGCCTCACCGCTAGAATTTGGGTGAAATATTCCATCCATCCTGTGCCAGGTAAGGTCTAGGTCATTTACAAGTGGCAATTTGAAATGTTTAGTAGACTGCAATCAGGACTGGGACCATTTTTTGAAGCGCTAAAAGCGCAGCTGCCTTGAAACAACTGCGCGTCGCCAAAAAAACGCAACTAAAAACAAAACTGCGTTTTTCACGCAACTGGTAATTGGTTTTGCGCGCTTTTTTTTTTTTTGAAGTTGGGTCCTTGGGGGGGTAGACTGGAAACCGTAGGGACGCGTAGACCTATGTTACAAGCTTCCATGTGCCAGGTAAGGACTGGGTCATTTACGCTGCAATTTGCACTTACACGGAAATTTGAAATGTTCAGTAGACTGTAACATTGATTTAAATATTTATCAAAGCTGCACAGATGTGGGTATACTAAATCATGACACGAGTGCACTGTTTTTCTTCGACGTTGTCTCGTCGTTCTGTCGCTGCATGGTGACGCATGGTCTGGCTAAACTAGTCAGAAGTCCCCCCCACCCCCCCACCCACCGAACTCCCAGGGCTACGCGGTACGTGCTCCGCGGGGTTCGGGGGGCAGCGCATCGCACTGGGGTCACACCAAGTCGCACAATTTACAATGCGTCGCACGAAAAACAAACAGTGCTTAGAATCAACCCATAACGCGCTCATTCCCCTTCTTGTACTGCAGAGCTAATGGACCTCCAGAAGTTTTCATGATGAGATGGTTACATTATCCTGGTGCCCAACTGGACTTCAAATGTGCCTGCAGCTTAATGAAGTCAACGCGGACTTCTGTGATGATGATAGTGATGGTTACATTATCCTGGTGCCCAACTGGACTTCAAATGTGCCTGCTGCTTAATGTAGTCAACGAGGACTTCTGTGATGATGATAGTGATGGTTACATTATCCTGGTGCCCTACTGGACTTCAAATGAGCCTGCTGCTTGTTGAAGTTAAGGAGGACTTCTGTGATGATGATAGCGATGGTTACATTATCCTGGTGCCCTACTGGACTCCAAATGTGCCCGCAGCTTTTTTTTAAGTTGTGAAAGGACTTTCACCCTAGGAGGTGGGTCTCCCGACACAAACCAGCGCCACCGAGGATTCAGTTCGAATGGCGCTGCCACTTCTACAAAAGATTAGGCACACTGAAGCTTGATGAAGTGAAGGGGGACTGATGTCATGTGTGGCATACAATGTTTCCTTTCTGAGATGCACGTAGTAGCTTCCAGGCAGCTCCCTTTCCCTGTCCATGGGCCAAAACTGAAGCTACCTAGTGCGTAAGAAAGCGGACATGGCAGTCATTCCAAGGCATACAGCTGGGTTTGACCCAGTGGCCGGCTAATGGGGCAAGCAGGAATGTATGTATGTATGTATGTATGTATGTATGTTACAGTTCAGGGCTAGGCCAAATAGGCTTAAGGGACTTGCCCAACTGTATAAGAAGGGCTCAATAAAGAAAAGCACTGGTTATCCGAACCCCAAACAATCGTTTATCCAACTGGGGCCCTGAGTTCGTGCTACAGTGATAATTTAATTTTACAATATAATTGGGCTGGCGAGAAGCTTCCATGAGTGCCATGAATAAATAAATAGTACGTCTTATTACAAGGCATGAGGTTCAGGTGGCCAGCCCATTTACTTTCACTGGGGCGAACCACCAATATGATTGCCATGCCTCCAAA
Organism: Chlamydomonas sp. ICE-L; assembly: GCA_013435795.1. Lineage (NCBI taxonomy): Eukaryota > Viridiplantae > Chlorophyta > Chlorophyceae > Chlamydomonadales > Chlamydomonadaceae > Chlamydomonas > Chlamydomonas sp. ICE-L. Next base: position 6,604,391 of record JACBWV010000364.1, read on the forward strand.
TGTGCCCACAGCTTGATAAAGTCAAAGGGAACTTATCAGGATTTTTCCACTATCTATAGCGATCGCTACTAGGGACCCCGTTTTGGCCAAACCTTCCGTTACCCTGAGTCTCCTCAATCCCGCCAATAAATAACCAATTAAAAAACAATATACGGTAAGGGACTTGCCCGTTGCGTATGTTACATGTGTACATTAACTTAGTTAAAGTGTAACTCTAGACCCCAGATCCTCCCTGTGTTGTACATTTCGTGTGTACCCCTAGTTCATTTGGGACCAGATCATCAAGAGTTCTTTTCAAGTACTGGTTGCGCCTTTTTTCATATCGTGTTGACATTGCCTCCTGCACCAGCATTCTTGCCACACGTCGCATAGGGGAGTCCCTACCCCCTGGAGTGTGACACTTACTATGTCTGCCATGGTGACTTTCTCCAGCTATGGCGTTCGGGAGGGTATACTTTTTTTTAAGAATATACTTAAGAAGCTCGTCATGAATCCTGATTCCTTTGAAGGAAGGAAATACTTAATACAATTAAAAAATGCGATCAGAGTCACACAATTAAATTATCATCCCAGATGAGGTGCTGCTTTCATTATATTGTAGAATAAAATGATCACTGTAGCACGAACTTAGGTCCCCCGTCAGTAAAGGGGTTGTTTGGGGTTCAGCATATTGTTTTGGTTTAAGTTCATCAATGCCTTTTATTTTTAAGCCCGTCCTATCACGGTTGGGCAAGTCCCTTCAGCATACTTGGCCTACCCCTGGACTGTAATATACATTCAGGAGGAGTGTGCACCGGTGTTTTGACTGTTTTCCTTTTCAGCTACATGCAGCAGCTTCTACGTAGCTCCCCAACTTAGCCCAGTGACTGGCTCAGGGAGCTGTCTGGAAGCTGCTGCTCGTAGCTGAAAATTAAAACTATGGTCTGCACCAAGGCATGATTGGGATTGAGTGCATAAGACCTCGATGCCAAATTACCAGCCGAACTACTAAATCTAATGTTTTTCGTCAACAGCCCTACCCCCAGGCTACCCACAATGTTACAATTCGAACTGCCGTTAGTAACCTCCCCCCTAGCCCCCTGCCCTAGCCCCAGGCCCTAGCCCCCCACCCTGTCGAAC
>JACBWV010000364.1:6605550-6696058 GCA_013435795.1 Chlamydomonas sp. ICE-L
GATGGTTACATTATCCTGGTGCCCAACTGGACTTCAAATGTGCCTGCTGCTTAATGTAGTCAACGAGGACTTCTGTGATGATGATAGTGATGGTTACATTATCCTGGTGCCCTACTGGACTTCAAATGAGCCTGCTGCTTGTTGAAGTTAAGGAGGACTTCTGTGATGATGATAGCGATGGTTACATTATCCTGGTGCCCTACTGGACTCCAAATGTGCCCGCAGCTTTTTTTTAAGTTGTGAAAGGACTTTCACCCTAGGAGGTGGGTCTCCCGACACAAACCAGCGCCACCGAGGATTCAGTTCGAATGGCGCTGCCACTTCTACAAAAGATTAGGCACACTGAAGCTTGATGAAGTGAAGGGGGACTGATGTCATGTGTGGCATACAATGTTTCCTTTCTGAGATGCACGTAGTAGCTTCCAGGCAGCTCCCTTTCCCTGTCCATGGGCCAAAACTGAAGCTACCTAGTGCGTAAGAAAGCGGACATGGCAGTCATTCCAAGGCATACAGCTGGGTTTGACCCAGTGGCCGGCTAATGGGGCAAGCAGGAATGTATGTATGTATGTATGTATGTATGTATGTTACAGTTCAGGGCTAGGCCAAATAGGCTTAAGGGACTTGCCCAACTGTATAAGAAGGGCTCAATAAAGAAAAGCACTGGTTATCCGAACCCCAAACAATCGTTTATCCAACTGGGGCCCTGAGTTCGTGCTACAGTGATAATTTAATTTTACAATATAATTGGGCTGGCGAGAAGCTTCCATGAGTGCCATGAATAAATAAATAGTACGTCTTATTACAAGGCATGAGGTTCAGGTGGCCAGCCCATTTACTTTCACTGGGGCGAACCACCAATATGATTGCCATGCCTCCAAATGTGCCCACAGCTTGATAAAGTCAAAGGGAACTTATCAGGATTTTTCCACTATCTATAGCGATCGCTACTAGGGACCCCGTTTTGGCCAAACCTTCCGTTACCCTGAGTCTCCTCAATCCCGCCAATAAATAACCAATTAAAAAACAATATACGGTAAGGGACTTGCCCGTTGCGTATGTTACATGTGTACATTAACTTAGTTAAAGTGTAACTCTAGACCCCAGATCCTCCCTGTGTTGTACATTTCGTGTGTACCCCTAGTTCATTTGGGACCAGATCATCAAGAGTTCTTTTCAAGTACTGGTTGCGCCTTTTTTCATATCGTGTTGACATTGCCTCCTGCACCAGCATTCTTGCCACACGTCGCATAGGGGAGTCCCTACCCCCTGGAGTGTGACACTTACTATGTCTGCCATGGTGACTTTCTCCAGCTATGGCGTTCGGGAGGGTATACTTTTTTTTAAGAATATACTTAAGAAGCTCGTCATGAATCCTGATTCCTTTGAAGGAAGGAAATACTTAATACAATTAAAAAATGCGATCAGAGTCACACAATTAAATTATCATCCCAGATGAGGTGCTGCTTTCATTATATTGTAGAATAAAATGATCACTGTAGCACGAACTTAGGTCCCCCGTCAGTAAAGGGGTTGTTTGGGGTTCAGCATATTGTTTTGGTTTAAGTTCATCAATGCCTTTTATTTTTAAGCCCGTCCTATCACGGTTGGGCAAGTCCCTTCAGCATACTTGGCCTACCCCTGGACTGTAATATACATTCAGGAGGAGTGTGCACCGGTGTTTTGACTGTTTTCCTTTTCAGCTACATGCAGCAGCTTCTACGTAGCTCCCCAACTTAGCCCAGTGACTGGCTCAGGGAGCTGTCTGGAAGCTGCTGCTCGTAGCTGAAAATTAAAACTATGGTCTGCACCAAGGCATGATTGGGATTGAGTGCATAAGACCTCGATGCCAAATTACCAGCCGAACTACTAAATCTAATGTTTTTCGTCAACAGCCCTACCCCCAGGCTACCCACAATGTTACAATTCGAACTGCCGTTAGTAACCTCCCCCCTAGCCCCCTGCCCTAGCCCCAGGCCCTAGCCCCCCACCCTGTCGAACATCACGTAAGGCTTAACCCAGTCTGGACCGAGCCCAGTCCGGCCGAACCCAAGCTCCAAACAAAAAACGAATCCCTCCTGTCAGGAAAGCGTCGTCTGCCAAAGCGTCGTATGTCACGTGACCGAACCTCTACCTGCCCGCCTCTCCCGAAAGAATCATTTGGAGCGCCGGGACCGATCGAATATTCCATTCCGTTCCCAACAGTCCCAACAGTTCGATTGGGGCAGATCACATTACATACATTACACCGCCGCTCCCGCCCCAGGTCACGATCATCGGCTCATCGACCCGCTTCTCTTTGCATCGACCAGTCTAACGTAGAAAGCTATGGCACCCATCAAGATCGCCATTAACGGCTGCGGCCGCATCGGTAAGTGCTGTGAGGTAAAGAAACCTGATCTTTAGAGGGAGCAGTCTTGACTGTGTGGTGCTTGCCCGCCTCTGGTAACCGTGCGCGATTCATAGGCCAACACGCTACTAGATGAATAGCTAGTAGTTTGGTGAATTGGTGTATTCCAAGCTGTTATATGTACTGTAATGTCTCCCTCGCCCCATGGCCAGAGCGGAGGATAACGAACGATGGCTGCTTTGACGGCATGCATCTGCCCACCCGACGCGATCGCACCCATTGGAACACGCTTATCGTTTGCCAGGCTGAAAACGGTGTCAAACGGTGTTCTCGTACGACGGTCGTAGGCGAGTCAGCAGTGTCTTGTCTCTATCCTTCACGCTTTTCAGTATATCCCACCAGTATGCCAAGGCTGCAGATCGCACCCTCCCCGAATCTACATGCCTATCTCTGTATAGGTCGCACCCCCCATCCATTGCGTCACTTGGCCCCCTAACTTTCCTCAACCCCCATGCAACCCCCTTCCTCAACGCAACTTGGCCCCCCGACCTTCCTCAACCTCCATGAACCCAGATCACCTTCAGCCACCGATGGTGACCCCCCCCCCCCCCCCCCCCCCCCCCCCCCTATGCACCACTGTTTCTTGTTTGAGCTACGCATGGCAGTTTCCAGGCAGCTTCATTATCCTGCCCCTCGGTCGGTCCCAAAGATTGGAATTTCCGCCATGACGGCTTTCAGGCACTCTAGCTTGTTTCAGGTTAAGCCCAATGATGGGGAAAGGGAGCTGCCTAGGACGCAGACACACACAAGCACATGAACATGGCTAGCACATGCATTGTGCCTCAGGTCGTCTGGCCATCTGCATGGCTTGGGCCTTGCCAAATGATTTACAGATCTGCCACCAGATGCCAGACTCCCCCCCTTGTCCCCCCCCCCCCCCCCCCCTCCCCCCCCCACACACACACTCACACACACTCACACACACACACGCATGCACACACACACACTCCATTTCAGTACAGCCACCGCATGCATTGTTACTCAGGTCGTCTGGCCATCCGCATGGCTTGGGCTCAGCCGGATGATTTTGAGATCTGCCATCTCAACGACATCACTGCCTGCGAGTCTGTTGGCTATCTCATCAAGTACGACTCTGTTCACGGTGAGTCAGACGGCAGTACAAGGTGTTAACGATTACTCAGATGGCAGTACAAGGTGTTCACGGTGAGTTAGATGGCAGTACAAGGTAGGCCTGGGGCAGTCCCCCTTGTGATGGCAGGACAAGAATTGCGCCAAATAAACACCAAAAATAATACTAAAATATTGTCAGGAATCATATTGTATGACTTATTATTTTTTAACTTTAAAAATAATACTAAAATATTGAATGACTTTTTATTTTTAACTAATAAATTAATACTAAAATGAATGTTATCTTCCCTGTGATTACACTCTGTACTCAGGAGCATGGTGTACTAGTGTTTATAATACCCACAAATACCAATTTTATGTTTGTAAATGGGTCTTTCAGTTATTTGTAAATTTATGTGCCCTGATTAAGTAATAAGAGATGATTGGTGCACCTCTTTGAACTTTTTGCCTCCAGGCACAGGGGGGGGGGGGGGGGGGGGGGGGGGGAGGGGCAGAGCTTTTTTCCGTTTCAGGAAGGGGTTCTTCTGGTTGCGATCAGGGTTTTTTATATCTTTCAAGGTTGGGCTCCTGGTGGGGATTTGGGTAGGTGGCCTGAAGGGCCGCCCTGCCGGGGTGGCCTGGAGGGTTTGGGAGGCTGGGCAGGAGAGTCTCAGGGTAGCGGAAGGTTTGGCCAAAACGAGGTCACAGGTAGCAATCGTTACTGATAGCAGAAAAAAACTCGGGCGTGTGTGGGGTGTGTGTGTGTGGGGAGGTGAGGGGCACCTCAGACACTCGTATGCATATTAGCATTTGAAAAGGAATATCATGTTACCAAATGCTAAATCCACCATTCTCCAATGTTCTTCTTGAAATCATGTTCCGCCAGGCCTGTGGGCCCTATGTGAGATGCGTGTGTCCATGTCTGCATTTGACTGTATTATATAATCCGACAAAATTGACTGTACTTGAACAGGATCTGTTCAGTTCAGCTGGCACACTCGTCTGTTTAACTAAAATCTGACAAAAATCAACCGGTATAATCTGACGATATGGATATAATCCGACTGAATATATAATCTGACAATATTAAACCGATATAATCTGACAAAATGAATATAATCTGACAATATGAAACGGATATAATCTGACAATACGAATATAATCTGACTATTGAACCGATATAATCTGACAAAATTAAACCGGTATAATCTGACAATATGAATATAATCTGACAAATTTAAACCGGTATAATCTGACAATATGAAACCGATATAATCTGACAATATGAATATAATCTGACTATTAAACCGATATAATCTGACAAAATTAGACCGGTATAATTTGACGATAAGAATACAATCTGACAAAATTAAAATGGAGTAATCTGATAGAATGGATTTAATCTGACAATATTAAACCAATGTGATCTGACAATATGGATATAATCTGACAATATTATACCAATACGATGATTGAATTTCCTCCCGCAACAGTTAAGTGAAGAACTGCCTTCCCAGGAGGGTTTGGGATGATCTGGGTTTGAAGTAATCAACTGTTTAGCTCCACTGCTTAGCTGCATTGAATAGGCCACAGGTACGGAGTCCGCATATAAGCAGTGGCAATAAGATGGACAGCTAAACTAGCACGTGTTCCAGTAAAACAGGAATTTAAAGCGGCGCTTAATTTATAATTGTAATTTGTAATAGTAATTTGTAACAGTTAAACAGGAATTTAAAGCGGCACTTAATTTGTTTGATTATGGATGCATACATAAAGAATCAGGTTGTCAAACTGTTTTGGGAACGATCCAAACATCATCTATTAAATTAAAAGAAATATGTCAGCATTAGATAATTATATGTGTACCACACGTGTAGAAACGAAGACTCACCAAGAAGAACTTTCCCTAGAAAACCTCACCATAAAAAAACTCACCCTAGGAAAACTCACCCTCGAAGAACTTACCCTAGAAAAACTCAACATATAAAATCTCAGCAGATAAAAACTCACCCAAGAAACCTCAACATAGAAAAACTAAACATAGAAAAACTTACCCTAGAAAACTCACCCTTGAAAAGTGGCCTGTTGAATACCCCCGCAGATGTTAGTTGCTCATTTTTTCTCTGTGAACTCCTTGCCTCTACTTCACTACTTGGAACTTCTTACCTCTACTTCAATACTTCTTTGAACCACTTGCCTCTAGTTCACTACTTGAAACTACTTGCCTCTACTTAATTACCTCATTGAAATCCTAGCCTTTCTTCAATAATTTGAACTTCTCACCTCTACTTCAATACTTCTTTGAACCACTTGCCTCTACTTCAATACTTGGGATGTATAACCTCTACTTCAATACTTATTGAATTACCTTTTTGTACTTCAATACTTATTGAACTACCTTTTTCTACTTCAATACTTCTTGGAACTCCTTGCCTTAACTTTAACACTCATTGCCTCTACTTCAATACTTCTTGGAACCACTAGCCTCTACTTCAATACTTATTGCCTCTACTTCAATACTTTTTTAAACCACTTGCCTCTACTTGACCCCCTTGCCTCTAGGCACATGGCGCCCATCTGTGACTGTGGAGGGAAACAATGTCATTATCACGGAGGGCGAGCGTTCCCTCACCATTCCATACAGCAAGTGCGAGACCCTAACCGAGGTGCGTGCCCATGACTTTTCTTCTTTCCGCTTGTTTGTTTGTGTGTCTTTGCGTCCCGCGCTTCTCTGCTCTGTTCTGTTTGTTGAGGGAAGCAATGTTATTATGAGGGAGGGCGAGCGTTCCCTCACCGTTCCAGACAGCAAGTGCGAGACCCTCACTGAGGTGCGTGCCCATGTCTTTTTCTTCTTCTCCTTCTCCTTTTACATCAGTTAGTTTGTTTGTGTGTCTTTGCGTCCCATAATTCTCTGCTCTGTTCTGTTCCTATTTTTGGAGGGAAGGGACGTTATCATGAAGGAGGATGAGTGTTGTATCACCGTTCCATGCAGCAAGTGCGAGACCCTCACCGAGGTGCGTGCCCATGTCTTTTCTTCTTTCCGCTTGTTTGTTTGTGTGTCTTTGCGTCCCGTGCTTCTCTGCTCTGTTCTGTTTGTTGAGGGAAGCAATGTTATTAAGAGGGATGGTGAGCGTTCCCTCACCATTCCATACAGCAAGTGCGAGACCCTCACCGAGGTGCGGGCCCATGTCTTTTTCTCCTTCTCCATTTGTTTGTGTGTCTTTGCGTCCCGTGCTTCTCTGTTCTGTTCCTGTTTGTGGAGGGAAGCAACGCCACTGCCATTCTGTCTGATTAAGCCTCCATTTGCCATCCACATTTCCCCCTTACAGCACCCTTTTCACTCCTTGTAAATAAGTATTTCACCACCTGTTAACCACCTCATGCATTTTAGTAAGTCGCAATTTTCCTCCACAGCTGGACTACACTGGCCTGGTCATCACCATGCTGCTGCAATATGTTTGTTCATTTGTTTGTTCTGCTGTTTCCTTCCTAAACTGCATGTATTTAAGTAATTCACCACCCATTCACCACCACATGCATTTTAGTAAGTCAAATTGTTTCCTCCACAGCTGGACTACACTGGCCTGGTTTTCACCATGCTGCTGCAATATGTTTGTTCATTTGTTTGTTCTGCTGTTTCCTTCCTATACTACTACATGTACTGAAGTATTTCACTACCCGTTCACCACCACATGCATTTGAGTAATTTGCCATTCGCCCTCGTCAGCTAGACTATACTTACCTGGACATCACCATGCTGCTGCAATCTGTTTGTTTGTTTGTTCTGCCCTTTCTTTCCTATACTACATGTACTGAAGTAAATCACTACCCGTTCACCACCACATGCATTTGAGCAATTTGCCATTTGCCCTCGTCAGCTAGACTACACTTACCTGGACATCACCATGCTGCTGCAATCGATTTGTTTGTTTGTTCTGCTGTTTCCTTCCTATACTACAAGTATTTGACCACCCATTCACCACCACATGCATTTTAGTAAGCCACCAATTTCCCCCCCACAGCTGGACCACACTGGCCTGGGCATCACCATGCTGCTGCAATCTGTTTGTTTGTTTGTTTGTTTGTTCCGCTGTTTCCTTCCCACAACCAGCTACAACCAGCTACTAATGTATTTCACCACCCGTTCACCTCCACAGCTGGACTACACTGGCCTGGGCATCACCATGGTGCTGGAGTGCACCGGAACCTTCCTGGACAGGAAGGCCCTGGCCCCTTACTTTGAGAAGGGAATCAAGAAGGTGGTGGTGTCAGCCCCTGTCAAGGATGCGGACCCTGTGCTGAACATTGTGATTGGGTGCAACGATGTGAGTGGGCTGCAATCAAAATATTTAAGTTATGTATGGATTACCTTGGTATCGAGTACATCAGTGTTGCTGTTGTTGTTGCTGCTGCTGTACTGTTGTTGTTTGTTATTTGTTGCGTTGTTTCAGCTGTTTGCTGTTCATCATCGTTGCTGTTGTTGTTGCTACTGCTGTTCTGTTGCTTGTTTTGTTGTTGTTTGTTTGAGTCAGCTGTTTGTTTTGGGTTTGTGGGTTGGCTGCAGTGGGAGTGAGCAGGATTGGGTGCAAGGGCATGAAGAAGGTGGTGGTGTCAGCCCCTGTCAAGGATGCCGACCCTGTGCTCAACATTGTGATTGGGTGCAACGATGTGAGTGCGCTGCAATCAAAAGATCGAAGTAAAAAAAACAGTGTATGGGTTAACCTTGGTATCGAGTACATCATTGTCGCTGTTGTTGTTGCTACCGCTGTACTGCTGTTGTTTGTGTTGTTCTTTCAGTTGTTTACTCATTTGTTTGTTCTGTTGTTGTTGCTACTGCTGTTGTTGCTACTGCTGTTCATCATTGTTCTGTTGTTGCGTTGTTTCAGCTGTTTGATGTACATCATGGTTACTGTTGTTGCTACTGCTGTACTGTTGTTGCAACTTTTGTTGCTACTGCTGTTCATCGTTGTTTTGTTGTTGCGCTGTTTCAGCTGTTTGATGTACATCATCGTTGCTGCTGTTGTTGTAGCTACTGTACTACTGTCGTCTGTTCTTTTGTTGCGTTGCTTCAGCTGTTTGCTGTTTGTTCTGGGTTTGTGGGCGATGTTTCATGTACATCATTGTTGCTGTTGTTGTTGTTGCTACTGTTGTTCTGTTGTTTTGTTGTTGTTTGTTTGATTCAGCTGTTTGCTGTTTGTTCTGGGTTTGTGGGTTGGCTACATTGTGACAGCTGCCTGTTGCACTACCGACCCATTACAACGAATCCTGACCATGTCCAATTGTCTCATGACCATGTCCAATTGTCTCACTGAGTGCAGAACTTGTACAACCCTGAGGTGGACCACATTGTGACCGCTGCCTCTTGCACCACCAACTGCCTGGCGCCTGTGGTCAAGGTCATCCACGAGCAGCTCGGAGTAAGTCGGGTTATAATTGGAGCTTATTTTTATCATATAATTCTACGAAGCAAAATAAAAATTGGAAACAATTGAAAACATTAGAAAACAGTTTTGTTATGATGTGGTGATATTATGATGTTGCGCTCAGTCCCCTCAAGATTTTGATTATTTGTATTCGGGGCACATGATTGAGAATTCAAATGAAGTTGGTGAAAAAAGGTCAACATACATTTTGATTCCACAATTTCCACACTTATGACATATTTTGACAATTTGAAACATTTTGATTCCACACTTTCCACACTTGGACATCTTTTGACATTTGAAGCATTTTGACACCACACTTTCCACACTTGGACACATTTTAACATTTGAAACATTTTGATTCCACACTTTCCACACTTGGACATATTTTGACATTTGAAACATTTTGATTCCACACTTCCCACCATTTCCACACTTGCCCCCTCCCCCACTCCCCCACTCACCCCCACTTACTACCTCCCCCACTCACCCCCTTTTACCCCATCCCCTACTCACCGACTCCCCCACTCTCACCCTCTCACCCTCACTTACCCCCTCCCTCACTCACTGTTTCTGTATGATGAACCTTGACCCTGCAGATTGAGCGCGGCTGCATCACCACCATCCACAACTTGACCAACACCCAGACCTTGGTGGATGCACCCAACAACAAGAAGTCTGACCTGCGCAGAGCCAGGTGAGCCTTATTTTTGGCGGTGCCCCCTCTTTAAGGGGGCGGGAGCCCCCAGGGTTACCCATTTGTCCGTCTGTGCGACCGACCGACCATCCGTCTGACCGCGATGAAGTCTGACACGTCAGCCAACGGTCTCGTAACTAACTCGATTCCGTTGCCACCTGTCGCTCCCTCGCGATCACTCTCCGCCATTTTCAGCGCCGCAGGCGACGCTGCATAGAACTTGTCTTAATTCCCAATATTGTCATCAAAGTGATCCATCTGTTTGTTTGTAATCTTGTTTTTTTCTTCCTCAAAATGTTGTTGTTGTAAAAATTCTGTTTTTGAAACATTATTGGTTTGTTACGGTTATTTGTTGCTTCGTTTGTTGTTTGATGATTGATAGATCTCCTTAGGGCCAGGTGAGCCATACTTTCTCTACCACCCCTACCCTACCCATTCCTACCAACCCTTACCCTTACCCACCCCTACCCCACCCTACCCACCCCTACCCTCCCACCCCTACCTATCCCTCCCCAGCCCACCCCTATTCACCTATGCCTATCCCTAGGTCTGGCCTGGTCAACCTGGAACCCACCTCCACTCTCCATCCCTCCCCACCTCACCCCATCCCACCTCACCCCATCCCTCCCCATCCCATCCCTCCCTATCCCTCCTCACCCCACCCTCCCCTATTTACCTTAGCCTACCTCTAGGTCTGGTCTGGTCAACCTGGCACCCACCTCCACCGGCTCTGCCACCGCCATTGCTCTCATCTTCACCCCTACCCCACCCTACGCTACCTACCCTACCCTACCCACCCCTCCTCTCCCCTACCCATCCCTCCCCACCCTACCCACCCCAACCCTCCTCTCCCCATCCCTCCCCAACCCACCCCACCCCACCCTACCCTATTCACCTCTGCCGATCTCTAGGTCTGGTCTGGTCAACCTGGCACCCACCTCCACCGGCTCTGCCACCGCCATTGCTCTCATCTTCACCCCTACCCCACCCTACGCTACCCTACCCTACCCACCCCTCCTCTCCCCTAACCATCCCTCCCCACCCCTACCCTCCTCTCCCCATCCCTCCCCACCCCACCCCACCCCACCCCACCCTCCCATATTCACCTCTGCCGATCTCTAGGTCTGGTCTGGTCAACCTGGAACCCACCTCCACTCCCCATCCCTCCCCACCCTACCCCATCCCTACGCTACCCTACCCTACCCACCCCTCCTCTCCCCTACCCATCCCTCCCCACCCTACCCACCCCTACCCTCCTCTCCCCATCCCTCCCCACCCCACCCCACCCCACCCTACCCTATTCACCTCTGCCGATCTCTAGGTCTGGTCTGGTCAACCTGGAACCCACCTCCACTCCCCATCCCTCCCCACCCCATCCCTCCTCACCCCACCCTCCCCTATTCACCTCTGCCTATCTCTAGGTCTGGCCTGGTCAACCTGGCACCCACCTCCACCGGCTCAGCCACCGCCATTGCTCTCATCTTCCCCGATCTTAAGGTGAGATCTGAGGTGTTGCACTGCAGTACAATCTGGGTAGCCAGATAGACTGAACAGGTACTTCTTGTGTGTGTGTGAGTGCACTGCAGTACAGTACAGTATAGACGGTGGGTAGCCAGATAAGCGAAAATGGTTGGTTGGAGGTGTTGCACTGCAATACAATCCGGGGTGGCCAGGTAGACTGATCAGGTATTGATTGTGTGTGGGTGTGATTGAGGTGGGCATTGTGCTGGCTTGTGTGTGTGATTGTGTGTGTGTGTGAGGTGGGTATTGTGTTTGCTTCTTTGTGTATGTGTGCGTCTGTGTGTGTGAGAGGCGGGAATTGTGTTTGCTTGTTTGTGTGTGTTTAAGGTGGGAATTGTGTCTGTCTATCTGTGCTTGTGTGTGTGTCTGTCCCGGCGTGCGTGTGCGTCTGAGATGAGCACGAAGGCGGTTCATGTGAGAAACCACAGGACACAAAGCAGGGCAATACAGAAGGTTGTACCTGCCCAAACCAGCCTCTAACTCTGATTGTGCCCTCCCCACCGGTCCCAGGGTAAGCTTAATGGTCTGGCTGTGTAAGAAACCGCAGGACAGAAAGCAGGGCAATACCTGCCCAAACCAGCCTCTAACTTTGATTTTACCTTCCCCACTGATTGTGCCCTCCCCAGGGTAAGCTGAATGGTCTGGCTGTGCGTGTGCCCCTCACCAACGCCTCCATCACCGACATGGTGTTCAATGTCAAGAAGGAGACCACTTCTGAGGAGGTCAATGAGCTGCTGAAGGTATGCTCTACAAGTATTGTTTTGGGCTAACTTGCATAGTTGTAGTGCAGACCACCTTCTTGACCTAGCTCAAGGGCATCATGGGTGATGAATCTAGGGTTATGAAGGGCATCCTGGGGTATGAAGCATACTATTTCTCCACTATTGTCCCGTATGCAGACCACCTTTGTGACCTACCTCAATGGCATCCTAGGTGATGAATCTAGGGTTATGAAGGGCATCCTGGGTTATGGACATCCTGGGGTACGAAGGGCATCATGGGTTATGACTTTTGAAGGGCATCCTGGGGTATGAAGCATAATATTTCTCCACTATTGTCCCGTATGCAGACCACTTTAGTGACCTAGCTCAAGGGCGTCATGGGTGATGAATCCAGGGTTATGAAGGGCATCATGGGTGATGAATCCAGGGTTATGAAGGGCATCACGGGTGATGAACCCCGAGTTATGAAGGGCATCCTGGGGAATGAAGCGTTATATTTCCCCACTATTCCCCCGCAAGCAGACCTCCTTTGTGACCTAGCTCCATGTATACTATAATATTGTTTGGGGCTACCTTACAGAGTTGTATGTAGGGTACTACAAAATGTATGTTTTCGAGAGCTTGTAAGCTTGTGGAGCCCATCTACGTGATTCTTGATAATTACAAAATGCTTAGCCTTGAGACCCAAAGTCACGCGCCAGGCACTGCCAGCATGTGACTTGACCCCCATCTAAGTGATACATGATCATTAAAAAACACTTAGCCTTGAGACCCAAAGTCACGCGCCAGGCACTGCCAGCATGTGACTTGACCCCCATCTAAGTGATACATGATCATTAAAAAACACTTAGCCTTGAGACCCAAAGTCACGCGCTAGGCACTGCCAGCATGTGACTTGACCCCCATCTACGTTTTTCAAGTTAACAAAAATGCCAAAATGTAGTACCATGGTTGCATGTGCAGCAGATTTTTGGGTGTGTGGGTGAGGGTAAGGGTGGGGTGAGGAGTAGGGAAGGGTGGAGTGAGGGTTGGGGTCGGTAAGGATGGGGTAGGGAAGGGTGAGGGGAGACCTACCTCAAGGGCATCCTGGGTTATTAAGCGAAAAAGGTATCCTTACACCTCATTCATTTTACAGAGCTGGACTAGAGTCCTTTCACAGAGTTGGACTAGAGTCCTTTCACAGAGTTGGACTAGAGTCCTTTCACAGAGTTGGACTAGAGTCCTTTCACAGAGTTGGACTAGAATCTTGCTCAACAAGGTCTTCTTTCCCCGCTGTTTATTCCCCGCTGTCTATTCCTACTATTTCCACGTATGCAGACTGCATCAGTGACCTACCTGAAGGGCATTGTGGGTTATTAAGCGTAAATGTCTCATTACACCTCGGTCATTTCACGGGTTGGACTAGATCAAGCTCAATAGGGTCTTCTCTCCCCGGTGTCTATTCCCTGTTGTTATTCTTATCATTTCCCCGTGTGCAGACCGCCTCTGAGACCTTACTGAAGGGCATTGTGGGTTAGTAAGCATGAAATGTCTCCTTACACCTCAGTCATTTCACTGAGTTGGACTAGATCAAGCTCAACAGGGTCTTCTTTCCACGCTGTTTATTCCCACTATTTTCCCGCTGTTCATTCCTACTATTTTCCCGTATGCAGACCGCCTCTGAGACCTACCTGAAGGGCATCCTGGGTTATGAGGTCCTCCCCCTGGTGTCAACTGACTACGTCAACGATGCCAGGTCATCCATCGTGGACGCTGCTTGCACCCAGGTAACAATGCAGGGTGATGAATTGGATTACATAAACTAAATAAAATAGTACGCCCTATTACGAGTTGTGGGGTTGAGGGGGCCAGCACGTTTGCCTGCACTGGGGCCAATCACATGAATTGGATTGTTACAGTAGGACACCAGGCTTGCGTAACCATCACCATCATCATTGACCTAGATAGCGGGCTGTTGTATGTTAACGATGCCAGGTCATCCATCGGGGATGCTGCTTGCACTCAGGTAACAGGGTGATGAAGTGGATTAAATAAACTAAATAAAATAGGACGCCTTATTCCGAGGCGTGAGGTTGGGGGGGAAGCCCGTTTGCTTCACTGGGGCCAACCTCCATCATTATGAGCTTAAATAATAAATAAATACTATGCCTTATTACGAGGCGTGAGGTTGAGGGGGCCAGCTCGTTTGCCTGCACTGGGGCCAACCACATGAATTGGATTGTTACAGTACATCATCATTGACCTAGATAGCGGGCTGCCATACGTCAACGATGCCAGATCATCCATCGTGGACGCTGCTTGCACCCAGGTATCAGGACAGGGTGATGAATTGGATTAAATATACCAAAAAAATAGGACGTCTTATGTCGCGGACACTATAGCGCACTCGTAGGGATTCAAACCCAGCACTTTCTTCAGTCCACTAGTCGAGCAAAATGATCAACCATTGAACTATTCGCCGAACCGGGATTGATGTTCATTGACCATGTATTCAATTAAATTCAATTATTGTTCTATCATCACTGCATGCGATTGAGAAGTGTGTGGTTTTCAATTAAATTAAACCCTTGTTCTATCCTCTCTACATGTGATTGACAAGTGTATGGTCTTCAATTAAATTCTTGGTCTATCCTCACTACAGGTTATTGACAAGTGCATGGTCTTCAATTAAATTCTCGATATATCCTCACTATAGTTGATTGACAAGTGCTTGGTCTTTAATTAAACTTAATTCTGGTTCTATCCACTCTACATGTGAGTGACAAATGCGTGGTTTTCAATTAAATTAAACCCTTGTTCTATCCTCACTACAGGTGATTGACAAGTGCATGGTCAAGATCTACGCTTGGTATGATAACGAGTACGGCTACTCTCAACGCTTGGTTGACTTGGCCGCTATTGTCGCAAGCAAGATGTAAAGCAGCCGGGGACAAAAGTGAAAGGTTCTCTGCATTTACTGTTTAATTGCAGCGGACATAGTTGGTGGTTGCACCGCCCCACGTGTGTGTGACACCAACCGGATCAGTGCATATGCACATCAAAAACATAATATTATTTGAATGTTTTCCAAGTGTCTCTAGGGCTTTATTTTGCATTCTGAGCCGGACATACTTGATTACTTATTATCGGACTTACCCACAGGAACAGAAAAAACGGGTTGGGAATATGTTACATAGCATTTACACAGGCAGGCCAGTGTTGACCCAAGACGCATAGTAATATGTGGATATCATGCATCATCATCTAAGTGGGTTTTGGGCGGAGCCCCCTCCTTCTGGGGGGCAGGAGCCCCCAGGGCCACCCTGTTGTCCGACCGCCCCCCCGAGACGAAGCCTGACACGTCAGCAAACTATTTCGTAACTGACTGGCTTCAGTCCGCTCGGTTCTGTTGCCAACACTCTCCGCCAATTTTTCGTGTTGCTTGCGACGAGGACTTCTGGCGATTGAGTATACAGCATTTGGGCCCCAAAGTTGTACCGGCCTAAGGCCGCAGCAGCATGATTTCAGGTAGGAAGTTGTTCAGTTGGCAGCTTCAATGCAATGGACGAAGAAGAGAAGTGCAACTCGGGCTAGGTAGTCTAGCCAGCAAAGCACAGCTGATTTTTTGAAGATACGCCTGGATACGTGCTTATTACCGATCCCTTCAGGCAGGCAGGCACATCCTTATTAACAGTCAAGTACATATGTTCGACCATTCTGCTCGTGCTGAAGTAGCACCGAGGCAGCTGCCTGGCACTGTAAATACTCTCACTCTTATTGGTTGTTTTTTGTGACATGGAGCGCCCTAAAATTGATTTATTGAATCGATTGCATGGTCTATGCGGTTATGCATCAGATATTCGGGTGGTACACTCCGGCTTCAACACCCACCGCCTGCAGGTGGAATACCATACTCAAGGGTGGTATAAGCACTACTAACCCACACTCCTGAATACATCAGATGGGTGCAGGGTTGTTCTGCACGCTGCGTGACGTGCACAGATCTTAGAGGGTCCGTGGCGTCGTAGAAACAGATTTTAAACTGGTTGCATCATGATGCAGATATGGAGTCCCCCAAAATAACCCTGAACTTGGTTACATAGCTACAGACAGTTATTTGGCTGCTCGTCGTCTTCGGCTGTAAAAAAATAGGAACCAAGAACAAGGAAAGATGTATATGCGTACAAAAGATAGGGCTATATATCGCACAGTAGTAGAGCGTGTTTTCCTCATATTTTCATCGTATTTTCTATCTTCCTCAATATTTACTCATCTGACTCGAATTCTTCAGTGTCAACGCTGTAACGCTAGCTATTAACTGTAATAGCCCCTTGGTCTCAGATTATTTCCCGAAGACAAGTGGTACACGATATTGGAATAGTACAATACTTGTAAAAATGTCGTACTTTCGACATCCCTGATCATTTAGATCGTACAATGGTAAACAACCAAATGGCTGGCTGGAGCCATGTAACCAAGCTCAAGTTCATACCTTACAAGACCAGACTTAATTCCTGGACTTCACTCGAATTACCAGTCGCGATGTTGGGACCAGGGTCGTTCGGGATGATGCGTCCCGTATCACAGACAAAACGTCGAAGGGTGCGCTGCGTCCTGAGATGCAATGTGGGGAGGGGCCGTTGTGTCGCAGACTCAGGTTCAGCGAGTCGGTTGCATCCTAGGACGCAAGCTATGGGTCGGTTATGTGCTGGTTGCATCTCAGGACGCAGGCTGTAGCATTGGTTGCGTTTCATGACAGAGCTGGGGGTCCTCCTGGACAACCCTAGTTGGGACAACTGGAATGAACCGTATTACAGGTATTTGTCATGTAGAAAAAACGCACAGAGTTACTTCAGCAAATTCAACAATGAACTCGAGCATGCTCTTGCAGCTCTTTAAACACTACCACACGTGGTTGCACAAAAAATGAGCATGCACACTTGTACTTAAGGCCAATGTCTACATCAAATTATGATGAGCCAACGAAACTTGCACGTCATAGGCACATATTTCCAGTACAGGAAAACATGAATTTTGTGCCAGATGACTATCGAGAGACCAGAACTCCCGCAGTCATTTGACTTTATGAATGGCTGGGCACCATCTTGGTACCCAGAGCGCATATTGTATGCACTTATGTAAGTACGTACTCTAAAAGGAGGCGGAGAATGATTATCCGCTCTTGAACAGCAGCACCGCAACTTGCCCTGGAAGAATACGAGGGGGGGGGGGGGGGGGAATGAAATGTAAGGAAAGGGCTTGTCTTGGGTCATCTTTGCCCCTGGGTTGTTCAGGAGGACCCCCAGCTCTGCATCTTGAGACACAACCAATTTACAGCATGCACCCTGAGACACAACCATATTTCATAGCCTGCGTTATGAGACGCAACCGACCCACAGCCTGGGTCATGCGACGCAAGCAACGCACTGAAGCTGCGTCTGAGATGCAACGGACCCTTTGGCGTTGCATCTGCGACTCAGGACACAGCGTCCTGAACAACTCAGCTGTGGCCTGTCTATGACAATCGTGTGTTAGAGAACGGCCGGCAGTGCATGAGTGTGAGCAGATGGCTGTATATATATAATATTGGCTGACTCAAACCATCGCTTATAACATAACATGATTCTGATAACGGCCTAAGGTTCCCTTGCATGTTTTTTAACCTTGTACTGATCAAGATCAGTGACCTCATACGGTGTGCCGTACATGCCATTACTTCGGCCGCCACGTTCGAACTCTCCCAGAAAAGTTGGCAATCGCGTTATGTTGTAAGCGATGGTCTGAAACATACAGCCATCTGATCAGATTAGCACAGTGTTCAGGAACTCAGGAAGATTCACTTACCCAAGTAGAAGTAGATGAAGTGCTTGGTTTCATGGGTCACGTAGGAGCCTGCACACATTAGGGGTGGGTGGGGATGGGTGGGTGTGGGTGGGGATAGGCGGGGATGGGTGGGGATGGGAAAATGAATATAAAAGCATACATGATACTTTGAGTAACCCTGTATTACAAAAGTATACAATATTGTAGTACATCGTCCTCCGTAGTCGCTGAGCGGCATTGCATGGTGGAGGCAGCAATGTAAGCTCTAAGAGAATTGCTTACCGCACAAAAAATGATCCTGGAATGAACAACTCAAAATGATTAAGGCAGCCATAGCAAGAGTAACAGAGTGCAAAATCAGCCATTGTGACTCATTGAGGCACAGATGTCCTGTATATATGAAGGATTCAGCTGGGTGGGTTCCGGATGGAGTGAGGCTAGTATAAGGATTCCTGGACAGAGTGAGGCTAGTTCAAGGCACCCAATATTCCTAGATACCCGACCAAGAGAAGGGCGAAGGGAGAACAAGAGACCTAAAGCAGACCTACCGAAATTCCTGCCCACTATGCAATGCCATGTGGGGTTGTACTTCTTGTCAAACTCCTTCTTGATGAAGGCAGCAATGTCCTTCTCGATGTTGAACTTCTCAAGAGCCTGATCGTTAATTAAACAGGATACTCGTGAATTCCAAGATCGCAAGTCGAGTGCTGGCAAAGGGTTAGAAAGTGACATGTCGTTACCTGGGTCGCGCAATCAATGGCGTCGCCCTGCATCTCCTCGCTCATATCCGCATTCTTAATCACGGCTGCGGATACAAGAAGCGCAGAGATAAGAGAAGAGGGGTAAACAACCAAATTGCGGGTGACTTGAAAGTCCCATCATTCGCTCGAAGCCACTGCATCACGGCCTAGCACTTACCTTTTGACCCCCCGGAGGACATTTTTAAGGCTTTTAGAAGAGAGGACTAGATTTGTTGCCCGATAAGGTGACGAGACTTTTACGAATAGTAGTTGTCACAATATGGCCGACAACAAGCGTTAAATTGGTACAGGAACAGACTCCGCAACCAATCGAGTTGGCAGGTTGTCTGAATATATGTCTCTGCGCATTCCGTTTCAGGAGCTGTGTTGAGTAAGTAATGCGCTGTATTGCTAGCTCTACTGCGCTGTATTGCTGTGTCCTAGCTCGTCGGTGCCCTAGCTAGTCGGTGTCACAAACGACCTGACATCTCTCTCACGCCCAGGACCTTCCGCTCTAGACCTCCCCGATTTTCTTAGCATCTTCACTGCCACCCTCGGAAGGCTCAGACAAATCACAATCCGTATCCCGTTTCCTTTCCCAGTCAGTTTGGGTTTGGGGTCTGGGTCTTATCATACGACCAGGACCAACTAGCCCCAACGACTCGCTTTGTAACACCTACTACCTACTACACCCTAATACCACTGCAGCCCACCTCAGCGCTCTGCCCCTGCCCTTGACATCGCGCTCAGTCATATCCCCGTCCACATTAGTCCAAAGCTATCATTAGCATGAAAGCGCTAAATATAGCCCCGTTCAGCTTATCATCTTCATCGTTGGCGACAGCTCAGCGTGGTGTGCGATATCCGAGCTTCGGGCTCAACGCGCGAACAAAAATCCCCCTCCGACCTTTCCACCCTGCTCTACTTCCTGCCTGCCAACTGCGATGCCTGAAAAGCGATAATGAAGGTGCCGACTCCCAATCCAACTCTACCACCTCCGACAGCAGCACCACCTCCAGCTCTTCCTCCTCCAGATCCAGTAGAAGCAGCGCACTGCTTACTGAGCTCGAAACAAAGCTTGACAAGACGGTATCTGGCCTGGACTCATTGTTGGGCGTCGATGATAAGAGCAAACAAGCTAGGGGAGGTCCACTTGGGGCCGACTTCAAGGCATCTGTGACAGCAAAGATTGCCCAGGGCGGTTCAGCGTCTCCAAGGGACGACTCAATGGTGTCCATTTCCCCAGAGGCCCTAGGCAAAATGGTCGACCTATTGTCCCAAGGGGATAAGGACAAGAGTACTGCAGTCCAAGGGGAGCTGACCAACCAGTTTCAGAAGGTGAGAAAGTGGGCAATGTCCATGCATGGTCCTGTGGAGTATCTACATATTCTTCGTTGCATTGTACATCCACACACAAATGCATGTAGCACAGCCTCCATGTGTCGTTGACCTGCTATCCCAAGGAGATAAGGACAAGATCAGCGCAGTCCAAGGAGAGCTGACCGACCAGTTTCAGAAGGTGAGGAAGTTGGCAGTGTCACACCATTCATACAGCATGCATGCACCTGTGCAGCTACCTGACTGAGGCTGAGTTTCCCACCACTGAGTCTGACTGAGTCTGAGTCTCCCACCATGCATCACCTGAGTATCCTTGTATACTTCAATGCCTCGTTCATCCAATGTAGTGGCAGTATACCCGCCATGCGTCTTGGCCTAGGGTCTGTGCGTGCATGGACTGTGCGTTGGTGCACACATGGTCCGTGCATGTCACAATGCATGGTCCATTCGAGCACCAACACACAGTCTATGCATGCACCAACGCACAGCCCATGCATGCTCCAATGCACAGTCCATGCATGCTGCAATGCATAGTGCTTGCATGCACCAACACACAGTCCATGCATCCTCCAATGCACACTTCATGCATGCTGCAATGCACAATGCTTGCTGGTGGCTGTGCTCTGGTTATGCAACTCTCCTCCGTACATGCGCCTCTGCATATGCACTCACAATGTCCTATTGCATGCACGAACACACAGTCCATGCATGCTCGAATGCACAGCCCATGCATCCTCCAATGCACAGCCCATGCATCCTCCAATGCACAGCCCATGCATGCTGCAAGTCACACACTCTGCATGGGCACAGCAAAAGTTATATTGTGTGTGCTCATACAAACCATGCATGGACCATCCTACAATTACATAAATGGTACGCCTTACTACCATGTGTGGGGTTGAGTGGGCCAGCCCGTTTGCTTGCCCTGGGGGCAATCACCAATCATCCTATGATCACATTGCAGCTCGTACATGCGAGACATGCATGCACAGCTGGCCCAGCATTTGGGGCAAAGGCATGCATGATTTTCAATGCATCTCTGGACCCTATGCACCACCACCATCATCATCATTGTCGTCGTCATCCTCATCATCATCGCCATCGTCGCCAACTTCACCAACATCACCACCAACACCACCAACATTACCACCATCACATGCACCACCAACATTATCATCATCATCATCATTATGATTACCAACATCATAATCAACGGCACTATCATCACTTCAGGTGGCCGAGGAGGCACAACTGATGGAGAGGGAGATTGCTAAGCCCCCTCAAAAGGGCCCCCTTCTGAGGAGTCTACCCCTAAGTCAAGGAGTAGCAACCTAGCAACCACTATCATCATCATCATCATCATCATCATCAAGATCGCCAACACCACCAACATTACCACCTTCACATACACCACCAACACCATTATTATTATCATCATTATCATAATCATCATCATCATCATTATCATCAAGATCACCACCAACAACAACATTACCACCATCACATACACCACCACCATCACCATCATCATCATCATCATCATCATCATCATCATCATCCTCATCCTCATCCTCATCCTCATCCTCATCCTCGTCATCATTATCATTATCATCATCATCATCATCATCATCATCATCATCATCACTCGACACCATCATCATCATCATCAACGACACCATCATCATCAACAACGACACCATCATCACTTCAGGTGGCCAAGAGGGCACGGAAGGTGGAGAGGGAGGTTGCTAAGTCCCCTTCTGAGGAGTCTACCCCTAAGTCAAGCTGTAGCAACCTAGCAACCTAGGAACCACTATCATCATCATCATCATCATCATAATCATCATCATAATCAATAACACCATCATCGCTTCAGGTGGCCGAGAAGGCACAAAAGATGGAGAGGGAGATTGCGAAGACCCCTTCTGAGGAGTCTAACCCTAAGTCAGACAGTAGCCAGTCCAACAGTGACAGTGATAGGATGTCGGATCGCGAGAGGGAGGACCTTATGAACGAATTTGAAACACTGGTGAACATGGTGGACAGGAGTAATGATGAGGTGAGTTTTAAATTTGAATTTGAATTTGAGACGCTGGTGAACAGGGTGGACAAGATTAATGATGAGGTGAGTTTTGAATTTGAATTTGAGACAGGGTGAACATGATAAACAAGAGGAATTCTGAGGTGAGTTTTGAATTTGAATTTGAGACGCCGGTGAGCAGGGTGGACAAGAGAAATTATGAGGTGAATTTTGAATTTCAATTTGAGATAGGATGAACATGATAAACAAGAGAAATTATGAGGTGAGTTTGAATTTGAACTTGAGAGGCCGGTGAGCAGGGTGGACAAGAGAAATTATGAGGTGGGTATTGCACTCTACCCCCATCAACCAGAGTGCATTGGTGACACGGGTTTTGACTGTGCGGGTGATGAGCACGAATGTTGTGAAGTGCCTGAACGAGGCTGCAAACACTAAAAAGTAGTACATACATTACAAAATGTGCTGGTCAGGAGCATGGATGATGTGAAGGGCCTGGAGGAGACTGCAAACAAGTACAAAGACTAGAAACGCTTGAAACGCTGAAAACTGAAAACTAAATGTGCTGATGGTGAGCACGAATGTTGTGAAGTGCCTGAAGAAGGCTGTAAACACTAAAAAGTAGTAGAGACATTAAAAATGTGCTGGTGTGAGTAGATGATGTGAAGGGCCTGAAGGAGGCTGCAAACACTTTAAACACGCACACAAAAACATTTGACACACATTGAACAAATATATTTGCCGGTGATGAGCCCTAATGATGCAAAGCTCCTGAACAAGGCTGCAAACACACAAAAACATTTAGACACACAAAAACATTACACACATATGTACTGGTGATGAGCCCTAATGATGTGATGCGCCTGAACAAGGCTGCGAACACGTTAAAACACATTTAAAACATGGAAACATATGTGCAGGTGATGAGCCCAAATGATGTGAAGCGCTTAAAGGAGGCCGCCTTTGGTCCCCAGTCCTTCTGGGTCACTGAGACCAAGCCGCTTCTCGACGCTGAGCGCAAGGGCATACTAATCCGAGGAAACCTGCGCACAGGTGAGGGGGAGCTGGAATGTGTGAAGTAATTAAGTAACGTAAACGTACAAAAAACGTAATTGGGTGCATGCAATTGAGTGCAGCGAACCGAAGCCAGGGTGTACCGAAGCCAGGGTGTCGAAGCCAGGGTGTACCGAAGCCAGGGTGTACCGAAGCCAGGGTGTACCGAAGCCAGGGAAGCCGAAGCCAGTGCACCGAAGCCAGGGTGTACAATGGGCCAGGGGCCAGTTAGGGCCAGGGTTTCTTGCTTCTTATGGTCGGTCGGTCGGACAAGCAGACAATGGGGGGACCCTGGGGGCTCCCGCCTCCCAGAAGGGGGGGCTCCGCCAAAAAACGTCAATTATGTCAATTGCTATGTTTAGATGTGGTTGCCTGGACATGGTGTGCTTGCAGAAACAGTCACTCCCACTGTTTGGGGAGCAGATAACCTCCCCACGATTACATGACACCCACCAGCATGGACACCCACCTACATGCATGTGTGCCTGTGGGTGGGTGGGTGGTGTGCATGTGTGGGAAGGTAATGGTGTCAATGTGTAGATGTGGTCGCCTGGATATTTTGTGAACATGTAAAGTCTTGATATAAGTGTTGAATTCTTTCATCGTAGAGCATGGTTAGTCGGTTACATTTTGAAAATTCGAATCTTTGAATACTGCAAAAATTCCTCCACCTCATATCACCTGTGCGCAGATCGTGAGAAGGTTTTACAGCAAGTGAGCAAGAAGGTGGAGGAGCTCTTCGGTGGAAAGTTCGAAGTGCTGATGGTGGTGGATGAAAGAGGCGGCCCAGAGGGCTCATCAGGCTCTGGGAGAATGACAGGGGTGGTGGACAGAGGTCCTGCTGTTGCCTTCCAAGTGCGTTTTTTCACATTTTTATTTTTATTTGGCACAAAGATTTCCTTTTCGGCAACGAGCAGCAGCTTCAGGCAGCTCCGTGAGCCAGCAACTCGATCCAGCAGGGCACCAGGAACAATGTAATCATCATCATAATAATAATAAGAATACAAATATCGGGTGGTGGATAGAGGCCCTGCTGTTGCCCTCCAAGTACATGAATATAATAACATTTTATTGACTTAGTTGTCATAAACAGGCCATAGTTGACCTCCCCCTCCCCCCCACCTTACCCCCACCCCACCTACACACGCACACCCCACCTTACCCCCCCAATTTCCATGTGATTTCCAGGTTCTACCATCGTAATACCTCTTCTCACTTGCTTCTTTTCAGGTTGCTTCCGCAGCCCAAGCGCGCCCCGCTCCCACCGACACCCTGCAGCATCCATTAACATCCGTGCTTTCACTACTGTTTTGAGGCCCATCATAATATCTCTTGTCACGTCCTGATTTTCAGCTGGCACCATCATAATACCTCTCGCACATCCTGATTTCCAGGTTGCACCATCATAATATCTATTCTCACTTCCTTATTTTCAGGTTGTTCCCGCAGCCCAAGCGCGCCCCGCTCCCACCGACACCCTGCAGCAGGCATTAGCGTTTGTGCTCTCACTGCTCTTCGTGGGCGCTTGTGTGCAGCTAGGGCTTGCATCCAATATCACCAAGCTGCCACCAGAAACCCTGGAATGGCTGTCAAACCCAAGCAACCTTCAGGGTGATAGTGTAAGTGACAGGCTGGCTATCTTAAGGGTGATAGTGTAAGTGACAGGCTGGCTACCGTAATTGTTATAGTGTAAGTGACAGGCTGGCTACCTAAATTGTGATAGTGTAAGTGACAGGCTGGCTACCTTACAGGTTATAGTGGAAGTGACAGGCTGGCAACCTTCAGGGTGATAGTGTAAGTGACAGACAGGCTGATGAAGAGGTATGCTCATATGCTTGATTCAGTGACTGGTGGGTTGCTTTAGGTTTGGCTGATTAGCCAGCCAGGGAGCTGCCTAGAAGCTGCTGCTCGTAGCCGAAAAGAAAAACAGTGCACCACGTTTACCCCCAACACTATTCGGGTGTTGCACTTTTGGTTCTTGCAGGTTGCTATGTCACGGTCCAGGGGTAGCCACAAGGGACCTGCCCAACAATGATATCAGGAGGGGCACATACCGGAAAAACTGATGAACTGAATCCCAAACATTCATTTTAGTAACGAGGGCCGTGAGGTTGTGCTACAGTGATAATTTGACGTTGTGATCAACTCCACTTTTGACGACAGGTTGCTATGACACAGTCCAGGGGTAGCCAAATAGGGACCTGCTCAACCATAATATCAGGAGAGGCTCAAACCGGCGGGAAAACTGATGAACTGAATCCCAAACAATCATTTTACTAACCAGGGTCCTGAGTTCGTGCTAAAGTGATAATTCAATGTTGTGATTCACTCCACTTTTGATGACTGCAGGTTGCTATGTAGGAGCTGCCCAACCATGATATCAGGAGGAGCCCAAACCCCTCTGAAAAGACAAACAGTGCATCATCCCCATCATTGCCTACTTATTCCGCAATCACAGTTGTGCACTGTGGATCATCCCCATTGCCTACTTAATTTACGCAATCGCAATTGTGCACAGTGAATCATCCTCATTGCCTACTTACTCCGCAATCACAAGTGTGCACCGTGCATCATCCCCATTGCCTAAATAATTTCCGCTATCACAATTGCGCACAGTGTAGCTATCCCCTGGTCTAGATTCATGGGACCCTACCACCTACTTTGCCCTTGAGCCAGCCACTAGGCTAATCCTCAAACTTTCAGCAGTGCATCATCCCCATTGCCTATATAATTTCCGTTATCACAATTGTACACCTTGCAGCTCCCCCCTGGCCTAGATTCATGGAACCCTACCACCTACTTTGCATCTGCTGCCCCAATCATCACGTCCCTCATTGGTGCCAATGTGATGCATGAGATGGGACATCGAGCCGCGCCAACTCTACTACCTATTTATTCCGCAATCACAATTGTGCACAGTGCAGTTACCCCCTGGTCTAGATTCATGGGACCCCACTACCTACTTTGCATCTGCTGCTATGCTATCATATTGCCTTTCCCTACTTATTCCGCAATCACAATTGTACACCTTGCAGCTCCCCCCTGGGCTAGATTCATGGGACCCTACTACCTACTTTGCCCCTGAGCCAGCCACTGGGCCGAGCCCCAAACTTTCAGCAGTGCATCATCCCCATTGCCTACTTATTCCGCAATCACAATTGTGCACCGTGCATCATCCCCACTGCCTTCTTATTCCGCAATCGCAATTGTGCACCGTGCAGCTCCCCCCTGGACTAGCTTCATGGGACCCTACCACCTACTTTGCTCCTGAGCCAGCCACTGGGCTAAGCCTCAAACTTTCAGCATTGCATTATCCCCATTGTCTACTTATTCCGCAATCACAATTGTGCCCTGTGCAGCTCCCCCCTGGACTAGATTCATGGGACCCCACTACCTACTTTGCATCTGCCGCCCCGATCATCACGTCCCTCGTTGGTGCCAATGTGACCCATGAGGTGGGACATCGAGCCGCTGCCTTCGTCAAAAAGGTCGAGCTGGGTCCTTCTTTCTTCCTTCCAAGCTTTCAGGTAAGCCACTTTGCATTTCATATCGTGGCAAGCCATTTTTGCCTATCTGGCTACATATATGTAATATATGGCTGCAGCCTTTGTCAACAAGGTGGAGCTATGTCTTGCTTTCTTCGTTCCAAGCTTTCAGGTAAGCCACTTTTGATTTCACCTCGTGGAAAGCCATTGTGGGTGGGTGGGTGGATGCGTGGGTGGTGGTGGTGGTGTGGTGGTGTGGGTGGCCCCCTCATTAAAGCCTCCCTAAGGGAGGAAAGCTTGTAGCGAAGAAAGAAGGACCCAGCTCCACCTTATTGACGAAAGCTGCGACCTTATGTTACGCAGAAGTTGTCAGGGCCTGGCAACTCCTGTGTAATATTGGGTCGCAGCTTTCGTGAAAAAGGTGGAGCTGGGTCCTTTCTTCATTACAAGCTTCCAGGTAAATAGATAAATAGTGTGCCTTATTACGAGACGTGAGGTTGAGGGGGCCAGCCTGTAGCTTTCAGGTACGCCACTTTTCATTTCATATTGTGGCAAGCCATTTTAGCCTATCTGGCTATATATATGTAGGGAACGGCAACATGATATCATGTCATCATATGATGCCATGCCATTTGATGTCTGACTAGACTAAAGTTACCATTTGAATACAATATCATATGATGTAATTTGTATGAAATCATACGCACCTGTGGCCAACATCATATAATATGCCGATCCCTACAAATACGTCATATATGGCACATCGTCCCTACGAGCAATACCTAACCTAACACCCGTACAAGTAATACCGCAGCTAACATCCGTACCATGCGTACAAGCAACACCCAACCTAACATTGGTACCATCTGTACAAGCATCACCCAACCTAACATCAGTACCATCCGTACAAGGAATACCTCGTCTAACATTGGTACCATCCAAACAAGTAATACCGCAGCTAACATCGGTACCATCCATACAAATAATACCTCAGCTAACATCTGTACCATACGTACAAGCAACACCCAACCTAACATCCATACGATCCGTACAATCTGTACCATCTGTATCAGCAACACCTAACCGTCTGCTTTCCATGTCCCTCCTTACCAGCAAGCCCCAACCTAACTTCTGTACCATCCGTACTAGCAACACCTTACCTAACATCTGCACCATCAACACCTAACCTAACATCTGCACCATCAACACCCAACCTAACATCTGCACCATCAACACCCAACCTAACGTCTGCACCATCAACACCCAACCTAACATCTGCACCATCAACACCCAACCTAACATCTGCACCATCTGTACCAGCAACACCTAACCATCTGCTTTCCATTTCCCTCATTGCCAGCAAGCCCTAACTCAACTTCCGTACCATCCGTACCATCAACACCCAACCTTACATATTTACCATCTGTACCAGCAACACCTAACCTAGCATCTGTACCAGCAACACCTACATAATAGCCCGTCATCCATACAATCTGATGGCCCTGCAGCTTTCCATTTCCCCTCCTCACTAGCAAGCCCTAAACTAATATCCGTACCAGCAACACCTACATAATAGCCCACCATCCATACAATCTGATGGTCTTGCTGCTTTCCATTTCCCTCACGCTTCCAGATTGGCTCTTTCGGTGCCATCACCCCCTTCAAGTCTCTGTTAAAGAACCGAGCAGCAATGTGGGATGTGGCGGCGGCAGGACCCCTGGCTGGTGCTCTTGCTTCCGCAGCTCT
The DNA here is from genome assembly GCA_013435795.1 of Chlamydomonas sp. ICE-L. NCBI lineage: Eukaryota > Viridiplantae > Chlorophyta > Chlorophyceae > Chlamydomonadales > Chlamydomonadaceae > Chlamydomonas > Chlamydomonas sp. ICE-L. The sequence goes on from JACBWV010000364.1 coordinate 6,633,594, forward strand.
GCTGGGAGTGGGACTGGCATCAAGCGATGTAACTCAGGTAATACTGATGGGGGGGGGGGGGGGGGGGGGGGGATGGCGGTGGTACTGTTCAGGATGTGGTTTGGCAGGTGGGGAGGGGGGGGGGGGGGGTAATGGTGGTGGTACTGTTCAAGATGTGGCAGCGGCAGGGCCCCTGGCTTGTGCTCTTGCTTCCGCAGCTCTTCTGGGAATGGGACTGGCGTCAAGCAGTGCAACTCAGGTGATGCTGGTGTGGGTGGGGTGGGGAGTGGAGTGGAGGGGAATAACTGCGGTGGTACTGTTCAGGATGTGGTTCTGTAGGTGGAGAGGGGGGGGTGTACTGTTCAGGATGTGGCAGCAGCAGGACCCCTGGCTAGTGCTCTTGCTCTGGCAGCTATAATGGGACTGGGACTGAAGCGATGCAACTGAGGTAATGCTGGTGTGTGTGTGTGTGTGGGGGGGGGGGGGGGGGGGGGGGGGGGGTAATGTCGATGGCAATATCCAGGATGTGGTTCGGAAGGTGGGGAGATGGGTGTTTGTGGGGTAATGGTGGTGGTACTGTTCAGGATGTGGCAGCAGCTGGTTCCTTGGCTAGTGCTCTTGCTTCCGCAGCTCTGCTGGGACTTGGATTGGTCTCTAGCGATGCAACTCAGATGATGGTTGTAATTATCTTCCCACTTACTTTTCTATGCAGGTGTCCCCTGAGCTCCTCATCCCAGTGCCTGTTCAGCTCCTGCAAGGCAGCCTGTTGCTCGGGACTGTCACCAAGACGATCCTGGGGGAGCAAGCACTGCAAGGGGCGCAGGTCCTACTATCTCCGCTGGCCATAGCTGGCTGGTATGGTCTCATCTGCAATGCCCTCAACATGCTCCCTGTGGGTTGCTTGGACGGGGGACGTATGATGCAAGGAGCCTTTGGGAAAAGGACTCTCGGAATGACTGCCTTTGTTTCCTACCTGGCACTTGGGCTGGGCCTGTTGGGGGGCCCCTTGGCCCTCCCCTTTGGCCTGTATGTAGTGCTGTGCCAGAGGACCCCCGAGCGGTACATCAAGGACAATGTAGCACCTGCTGGGGAGGGCCGCCAGGCAGCTACCGTCGCCGCGTTGCTCGTTGCGTTGCTGATCCTCCTACCCATGCTGCCTGACAATACAGGCCTTGACGTGTTTGGGGCAGATCCAAACGATTTCATATGAGTGGCTGGAATGTATGTACGCATGTTACAGTCCAGAGGTGGTCTAATAGGCTAAAGGTTGAGAAGCTGAAGCACCTCAAGGAGTAGCTGAGTAGCTGATGCACCTCAAGGAGTAGCTTCAGCACCTCATGAGCCCAAGTCTACACCTGCAACGTACTCTACCCTCAAAAATCTGTGTGTTGAGTTGTGAAACGTAATGTTTATAACAACTCAGGTTGTTTCCAAATGTATGTAGTAAGGCTGGAATATGCCATTTTCAGCTTTTCAATTATTATGTTAGGGTGATGTGATGCGGCACAATCAGGGTTGTTCAGGACCCTGCGACACAATGGGCCCTGCGACGTTGCATCGCAGACGCAGCTTCAGTGAGTTGGTTGCTTCGAAGGACGCAGGCTATTGGTCGATGTGTGTGTAGGTGTATGTTGTTACAGTCCTGGGGTAGGCTAAGGGGGCTTGCCCAACCAATATCAAACGGAGAAAAACACTGATGGTCTGAATCCCAAATAATTGTTTTACCCATGGGGGTCTGAGTTCATGCTTCAGTGATCATTTGAGTTGATTGGGCGCTTGAAATGAGCATGAAGTAGAAGAGTTGTTCATAGAATACATTTATATATGTTATGGCGGGTTATGGTAACATAAATGGTACAGTGTGTACATATAATATCTTACACAAGTTTCAGTCCAGCCAATCTGCACATCCATTTTTCTGCCCTTGACGTTTCCCACAGGGGCCTGAGGGTGGAGTAAGAATATGGCTTATGCTGTACCGGTATTTCGGAATATACTTGAAATCGAACTTGGCTGCATAGCTTCAGCCAGCAATTTGGCTGCTCCCTGTCTTCGCCAGTAATTTTGTTTTTACCAGGAAAATGTAAACGTTCAATTTCGAAATATACATGCTTCTGTCTACTTGCATGTGTGGTTAGTTAAATACATTTTTTTAGTTTCGGGAGTAAGTTAGGTTGATTGGATCTCATATTCTACACCACATCCGACACAGATTTTGTAGAGTCCGTTGCGTCTCAGGTGCAGATCTTGGAACTGGGTGCGTCTCAAGGCTTGAACCTGAACTTCTTTACATGGCTCCAGCCAGCAATTTGGCTACTAGCTGTCAGCACTCGGCAGTAGAAATAATTACCAGGCAACTGTAATCGTTATCAAAACAATCAAAAGCTATGAATTTGTAATCAAAATATGTCTCATAATGCAGATCTTGGAGCCCCCCTAACTTGAACTTGAACTTAGCTTGCTCGCCGTATTCAGCAGTAAAAAGTGTTACCAGGAAAATGTAAGCTCGAACTAAATCACATATTTTCATTTATTTTTCCATTTTTCGCCCCCCCCCCCCCCGCCCCCTCCTCTTCTGAACGAAAAACAGTACAAAATAACATATTCAAGTATTCATACCTATCAAAAAAGACTTGATCCAGGCTCTCCATACATTCATGGATGCACAAAGGAAGCTTCTATCGCCCTTCAACTTCTGGATTGCACATTAGATAATGTAGAGGAATCATTTTGCTCTCCGATTGAGAGATCAGGCTCTGGTACTTTTTCTCGAATTCAGCAGGGCTTTGTCAGTACATTCAAAAACCACATGGTGTTCGCCTTGAACTGTTCCATAATCACGAAGGTGACACAGTCGATCCTTCCAAGGAACAATTGGACGTTTCCATCTATCAGTTTCCACTTTTAGACAGTGTGAGGAAGTTCTAAATCTAGACATATTACGCACCACCTTGTGAGGTAGGTCTCGGATGAGATAAGTGAAGATCTCAGGTTTTCCACACATCCCACGAGGAAGACATCCAGGTCTGGTACACAGCATTCTTCCTTCCTTGTGATCCTGAGCTTTCATCTCTAGGGCGTGTATCTGAAGACTTAGTACTACCGTATAGTAAAAGAAAAGATGATTGGAGAATAGGACTTTTTCCACTTTGTTTCAGTTAACTGGTTTAAGTTTCAAAGGTCCCACACCTCCATGTAAATTGGTGGCCAAAGATTCATCCTGGGAATCTCCCAAAGAGTACAACGTCGCTAGGGCATCAGACACACCCTTCCCCCCTAAACAACCCTTAACCCTTAACTATTCTACTGAGTGCAGAATGAGACAATCCTCTTGAGGTACCTCGGTACACATGTGCACATGCATGTGCCGGGAGGCATAGGGCATCGTCATAGGGCATAGTCACGGGAACCACGTTTCGCACGTAGATTCTGACGGCCGTCTACGTACTCGTAGTTTGAGAAGCCCGTTCGCATATCACCTGGATGTGCACGCGACCAAGCGTAACTCCTCCGTTCGTCACTTGCACCTCCCGGTCTGGAGAGTCCGTCACATCACGTCGAGAACGCGAAACGCGCACTGTCGAGTAGAGAAGTCTCGGGGACCGGGAGACCGATGAGCTGGCGGCGGCAGCCCCCCACATGCGCCGGGTACTTTCTAGCAGCTGTCGACGACTCGCGCTCGCCACGGCTAGATGGGACCCGATGGGACCTGCCTGGGGCAACACATGCAAACTCCGGCAGTTGATTCCCGTTTTTGGTACTCCACTCGGAGGCATCGGAAATGAACTAGCCGAAATTTGGCATGGGGGGCTACTCCCGCACGCGCGCGTGTCCCACAGAGCCTTGGAGAGAATCATTATCTCGGAAGATTCCAGATTCCGGAACGTAATTCCTCCCCCAAGATTCCTCGCGTTCGCGTTTTATTGCGCCTAAACTGACAGCTCGGACGTAGATCAGTAAATTCACGACCAGTAAATTCCCTCCACCCAGAATTACTATTAAATTCGTCGCCTTGAAGTCGGCTACTTACTGGCACCCCTCAACGCTCTCTCTCAAATTCGCACCCATTGTTTCTCTCCAGCTTCTTTCTTAGCGTCTGCTCGAACGATTCTCCACTCTGCGAGCAGTCGCCCTTCACATCACGTGGGTTCGACGTAATATAACGACCCCTCTTCAGCCACCATCAGCTCACATATCGAAGCAAGTACCCCGCACAACCATGCGCCACACCTCCAGTTATATTTGTTAGCCCATTTCTACATTCCTCCCATCCTTTCCGTCTCAAATCTCCCGACTCCGATCGTCAGCGGGGACCGCACCTCAGCCAATCCATCGAGCCGACCCGACCATCCCCTCATTAGTCTAGGGGTCCCATCCACTTTTTTTGTCCCGCATTCACATCTCTAACAGTGGTCCCATAAACTCCTTTGGTCCCCCTTTCACCACAGCATGCAAGAAGAACGCAAGTTAGAGGAGGTGGTGGAGGAGCTCCTCTTGGATAAGTATGACGTCACGCTGCATAAAGAGCTCAAGGGAAAGAGAGTGCTTGTGAGAGCAGACCTCAATGTGCCCTTGGATTCTAATGGGGATATTACAGATGACTCCCGGTGTCGTGCTGTACTACCGTCCCTGCGTGCTCTGTCAGAAAAGGGGGCGAAGGTAGGTGTGCCTGCAATACGCACATGATGTCATGCTCCACACCAATGCTCCCATGCATCCACACATGCGCCCATGTATCCATACTTGCACCCATGCATACACACATGCTAACATGATCCACACCAATGTGCCCATGCACCGACACATGCGCCCATGCATGCACATATGCTAACATGCATCACACCAATGCGCCCATGCACCCACACATGCGCCCATGCATACACACATGCTAACATGCAGCACACCAATGCGCCCATGTATCCTAAGATGCGCCCATGCACCGACACATTCGCCCATGCATGCACACTTGCTAACATGCACCACACATATATGTCCATTTATCCACACGCATGCACTCATGCTCCCACACATTCACCCTTCAGTACACACATTAACCCATGCACCCACGTATCTACCCATGCACCCACACATGAAACCATGCACCACACATGTGTGCCCACATATCCACACTGACATCCATGCATGGCACAAACATGCATGCAGCACACATAAACCCATGCACCACACATGTGTGCCCACATATCCACACTGCCATCCATGCATGGCACAAACATGCATGCAGCACACATACACCCATGCACCACACATGTGTGCCCACATATCCACACTGACATCCATGCATGACACAAACATTCATGCAGCACACATACACCCATGCACCACACATGTGTGCCCACATATCCACACTGACATCCATGCATGACACAAACATGCATGCAGCACACATACACCCATGCACCACACATGTATGCCCACATATCCACACTAACATCCATGCATGGCACAAACATTCATGCAGCACACATACACCCATGCACCACGCACAAGCCTGTGCTCACGTTCATACGCTCATGCACAGACATTTTTGCTCTTGCAAACCACCCATAAACCCATGCACCATACCTAATCCCGTCTGCTCGTGCACCACATTTAATCCCGCCTGCTCGTGCACCACACTTAATCCCGTCTGCTCGTGCACCACACTTAATCCCGTCTGCTCGTGCACCACACCTACACCCATGTCCATGCTCGGCATATTTCTGCCCATGCACCGCACGAGCCTGCCCATTCACACACATGGATGCCCATGTACACACACCTACGCCCACACACCACACCTGCCCCCATGCACCGCACATATCTGCCCATGCACCTCATGTGCCTACCCATGCACACACACGTATGCCCATGCACACACGCTTACACTCACGCACCTACCCCCTTGCGCCCACACCTACACCAATGCACCATCCCTATGCTGACACACCACACCTACCCCCATGCACCACACATATCTGCCCATGCACCTCACATGCCTGCCCATGCACACACACATACACCCATGCACCATACCTATGCGGACACACCACACCTATGCCCATGCACCGCACATATCTGCCCATGCACATCATGAGCCTACCAATGCACACACACATATGCACGCGCACACACGCTTACACCCATGCACCTACCCCCATGCACCCTACCTATGCCGACACACCACACCTACGCCAATGCACCGCACTTATCTGCCCATGCGCCATGCATACACCCATGCACCCCATTTTGGATACCCCAGGATCTGTAACAACAATCCTCATTATCCAAGCGCACGAGAAAATGAAACACGAGTCATGCACCCCAAATCATAATTTAACAAGAGATAAAACACCTAGTTGGCTACCCCTGGACTGTAACATACATTTCTATAGGCAGCCCAAGATTTACACATATATGAGTCATGAGGCAGCCTAAGATGGACACATCAATGATTCGTGATTGTCCCACCTTACCCCACCTTACCCGACATCTTACCCCGACACCTTACCCCGACACCTTACCCTGACAGCTTACCCCGACACCTTAACCCGACACCTTAACCCGACACCTTAACCCACCTTACCCAGACATCTTACCTCGACACCTTACTCCGACACCTTACCTAGAAACCTTACCCAGACACCTTAACCCACCTTACCCAGACATCTTACCTCGACACCTTACCCGGACACCTTACCCCGACACCTTACCCAGACATCTTACCTCGACACCTTACTCCGACACCTTAACCCGACACCTTAACCCGACACCTTAACCCACCTTACCCAGACATCTTACCTCGACACCTTACCCAGACACCTTACCCCGACACCTTACCCAGACACCTTACCCAGACACCTTAACCCACCTTACCCAGACATCTTACCTCGACACCTTACCCGGACACCTTACCCCGACACCTTACCCAGACATCTTACCTCGACGCCTTACTCCGACACCTTAACCCGACACCTTAACCCGACACCTTAACCCACCTTACCCAGACATCTTACCTCGACACCTTACCCGGACACCTTACCCGGACACCTTACCCCGACACCTTACCTCAACAGGTCATCATCGCATCACACCTTGGGCGTCCTAAACCCAAAGAGCAGAGCCTAGCTGATATGAAGGACGAGTTTAGCTTGAAACCTGTAGACACACTGCTGGCCACACTGCTGGCGAAGGAATTAGGTCCATCCGTGTATGTCGGCATGGCAGAGGACTGTGTGGGAGAAAGCGTAGCAGCCTTCACGAAAACGCTGCAAGATGGGCAGGTGTGCGTGTGTGTGTTGGGGAGGCTGGTGTGTGTATGTTTGGGTGGGTGAGTGTGGGGTGGGTGTATGTGCATGTGCGTGGGCGTGGGCGTGGGGGGGGGGGGGGGGGGGCAGTGGCAGAGCTCTTAGACCCATCTGCGTATGTTGGCATTGCAGATGACTATGTGGGACAAAGTGTTATAGACTTCACCAAAGAGCTGCAAGATGGGCAGGTGTGTGTGTGTTGGGGTGGGGTGGGGGGGAGGGAGAGGGTGTGTGTGCCTGGTGTGTGTATGTGTGTGTGTGTGGTGGTGGTGGTGGTGGGGGGGGGGGGGTCACAGTGGCAGAGCTCTTAGACCCATTTGTGTATGTTGGCATGTCAGATGAATGTGTGGGAGATAGCGTTCTAGCCTTCACCAACAACCTGCAACATGGGCAGGTGTGTATGATGGGGTGGGGTGGGGTGTGTTTGTGGGTGGGTGTGGGTGTGGGTGGGTGGGTGGGTGGTGGGGGGGGTCGCAGTGGCACAGCTCTAAGGTCCATATGATGATGATGATGATGATGTGGTGATGATGATGATGGGGTGATGATGGTAATGATGATGATGGTGGTGGTGATGATGATGATGATGATGATGATGATGATGGTGGTGGTGATGATGATGATATGTGGTGGTGGTGGTTGTGGTGGTGATGATGATGATGATGATGATGATGATGATGATGATGATGATGATGATGGTTATGATGATGGTGATAATGATGATCATGATGGTGATGGTTGGTGGTGATGTTGATGATGATGATGATGATGATGATGGAGGATGACGATGATGCTGCTGATGATGAGTGTGATGATGATAATGATGGATGATGGTGTGTGATGGAGGATGATGGATGATGATGATTGTGGTGGTGGAGATGAGATGTGATGATGATGATGAGATATGATGATGATGATGTGGTGATGGGTGATGCTGGCGATTGATGATGCTGATGTGATTGATGATGATGATGATGACGATGATGATGATGATGATTGATGATGATGATGATGATGATGATGATGATGATGATGATGATGACGATGATGATGATGATGATGATGATGATGATGATGATGATGATGATGATGATGATGATGATGATGTGGTGATGATGGTGATGATGATGATGATGATGATGATGATGATGATGATGATGATGATGATGATGACATTTTTCCTTTGCAGATCTGCCTCCTAGAGAACACTCGCTTTCATGCGGGCGACACTGGCAACGACGAAGAGTTTTCCAAACAGCTAGCGCTGCTGTGCGATGTGTTTGTGCAAGATGCGTTTGGTGTGGTACACCGGGACCAAGGCAGCGTGACCGGCGTTGTTAACCATGTGACGGAGTGCTACCCAGGCCCCCTAGTCAGGAATGAGCTATTCTATCTGACAAAGCATTTGAATGAGCCGAAAAGGTGGGTGTGGATGTAGGGGTGGGTTAGGGTGCGTGCGGTGGGTTAGGGTGAATGTAGGTGTGGATGTAAGGGTGAGTTAGGGTGCGTGGGGTGGATTAGGGTGAATGTAGGGGTGGGTGCATGGGGTGGGTTAGGGTGTATGTAGGGGCGTGTGTGTTAGGGTGCGTGGTGTGGTACACCGCGACCAAGGCAGTCTGACTGGCGTTGTTAAAAATGTGGAGGAGTGCTACCCAGGCCCCTTAGTGAGAAAGGAGCTATTCTATCTGACAAAGCATTTGAATGAGCCGAAAAGGTGGGTGTGTAGTAGAGGTGGGTTAGGGTGCTTGGGGTTAGGGTGGGTTAGGGTTGGAATTGTGTGGAGTGCTACCCAGGCCCCCTAGTCAGGAATGAGCTATTCTATCTGACAAAGCATTTGAATGAGACTAAAAGGTGGGTGTGGATGTAGGGGTGGGTTAGGGTGCGTGCGGTGGGTTAGGGTGCGTGGGGTTAGGGTGGGAATAGTGTGGAGTGCTACCCAGGCCCCCTAGTCAGGAAGGAGCTGTTCTTTCTGATAAAGCCTTTGAATTCGCCTAAAAGGTGGGTCTGAATGTAGGGGTGGGTTAGGGTGAATGAAGGGGTGGGTGCATGGGGTGGGTTAGTGTGTATGTAGGGGGGGGGGGGGATGAAGGGGGGGTGTGTGGGGTGGGTTAGTGTAGATTTAGGGGTGGGTGGGTTAGGGTGGGTGCGTGGGGTGGATTAGTGTGGATGTAGGGGTGAGTTAGGGTGTGTGGGGTTAGGGTGGGTGCGTGGGGTGGGCTAGTGTGAAAATTGTGTGGAGAAGTGCTACCCAGGCTCCCTAGTGAGGAGGGAGCTGTTCTTCCTATTCAAGCATTTGAATGAGCCTCAAAGGTGGGTGTGGGTATAGGGGTGAGATATGTGGGGTGGGTTAGGGTGTGTGCGGGGGGGGGGATTGTGTGAAGGAGTGCTACCCAGGCCCCCTAGTGAGGAAGGAGCTGTTAGGGTGGGGGGTCGGGGAATGGGGTTCGGGGGGAGACGGGTGGGTGTTGGTGGGAAGGGGATGGGGGTGTGGGTTTGGAGGAGAGGGTTGGGGTTTGGGGAATGGGGTTCGAAGGGAGAGGGTTGGGGGGAGGGGGGAGGGGGTTTGAAGGAGAGGGTTGGGGTTTGGGGGATGGGGTTCTGGGAAGAGGGTTGGGGGAGGGGGATGGGGGGCTGGGGGAGAGGGGTGGGGGGAGGGGGGTGGGGGGTGTAGAGAGTGGGGGGGAGCCGCGGTAGGGGGAGAGAGGTGGGGGGTAGATAGAGGGGGAGTGGGAGAGGGGTGAGGGGGAGGGGGGTGGGTAGGGTAGGGTGGGGCGGGAGGGGGGGGGGGGGGGGGGGGGGTAGCTTCTTTAGCATTGCTGACATCTTTGGGTACATCCCTGTGTCTGGCTCAGGGAGTAGCCCAGAAGCTGCCAACAAAATCCAAGAAGCAAGCACTGGTTAATTGAACCCCTTCTGTATTTGTATTTGCTATATATAGTGATTGCTACTTTTGACCCTGTTTTGACCCAAATTGCTGCTGTAAAAAATGGCCACAAATGGCCCTTGAACGCTATGGAAAGCTTTAAAAACGCTGTCCCTGAAGGAGGCCTACAACAATAAAGCTAGAAAAAACCCACTTTCAGGTTTGCAAACAAGTATCTGGTGAACCCCTTCTGTATTTTTATTTGAAGGCCTCTCGGTCAGGGTACTACATAGCACGCGTGGTAGCGCGATTTCGCGCACGCTTTTTGAGCCTCAATGCGCGTTTGGCGCAGTTTTTTCACTCCCCTGTGGGCGCAGCGCGCAGTTTTTGCGCTTTTTGCACTACAAAGCGCTGACCAATTTGACAAAATGTAGTCCCCTGCTCTCGGTGTTATCATTGGAGGAGCATAGGTGGCTGGCAATATCAAACTAAAGTAGTGTTATGTTAATTATTATTTATTACTTATTTTGTTTGTATTGCTATGATGCAATTATACTAGCATTATTTTTATTATTATTTATTTTTATTTGTATTACTTATTTTTATACTATCTCCATCAGTGCCTAAGTCCAAAGACGCCCTAAGTTGGTACAAGATTGTGGTACAGAGCTGTACAGGCCCCAAAATGCTCGGAATCGAATTCTGTCTAGCCCACCTTTCGCGCAATTGTGTCAGCTACGCGCACATGTATTTCCGGTCCGCCTTCGCATGCGGTCGCGAGCAGCCTTGTACGGAAGGCCCTTGGCAGTACATCAGATGTGCGATAAATTGTGGTACAAATCCAGATCGCGCCAGACACGAGGCCGCGCGAGCTATTCCGAATCATGTTACCGCGGGACGAAAGGCTTATCAAACCCCTACCACAAGGTCGGAGTTTGCGCTTCAGCCTTGGCCTCGGAATTTACTGAGATAGCAGTACAACTCGAAAATTCACCTGATCACCTCCCAATCCCACCTCCCAACTTGAGATTTTACCCCCATTCCCAAATCAAAAAATAACTTAAGATGTGGATGTTCGAAACAAAGTTGAAAATAAAAGGGTTGTTTTGAAAATATTTTGAAAATAAATTTGAATTTGAATTTTCAAATTTCAAAAACAAAGTTAGTCTTCGTGCTACGAAGCAAAGCTAAGACCCGAAATGAAACAATTCAGCTTGTGCAGCGTTGTACCACACTTAGAGCACCCACAATATGTAAATAATCAGTATTTTTGGGGTCCATATTCATTCGTATTGCCCATGTACTGCCATCCAAAAACTGATGTGACAATTACTTGTGAGGAAAGATGTGCACATTTGGGCTACCTACTTTTATTTTAAGAAAACTTGTTTTTGATAGCGATAGGCTCCGTTCCACTTCTACGTAAAATCCGTACCGACTTAGGGCCTGTTTCCACATGAGTTAGGAAAGTTATAGTTCCGGTACACCGGCAATACAGAATCGAAGCGCAGTTATGATAACTTTCCGGAAAACGGCATGTGGAAACACGAGCCCAGTTTTCTCGCCGGACAGCCTGGACAACCAACAAATGTTCAACCAGCTCTCTAATTCGTTCACCTGGAATTGTTCTTTCCTCTTCCCGCTTTTTAACCTGGTCTTCTGTCGTCGCGAAAATGCAAGACAACTTCAACTTATTTCTGCAACTGTCAAATTGAAGGATGATGCATAGGCCGGAAGGCACTGATCAAGGAATAGCAAGCACGCAGGGGTCTATGCAGGTCTATGCAGTGGACTCGCCTGACTAGCGCTCGCTGCCGGGACGATGAAAGGATTGAAGGCTGGTCAGGCGGGTTCCGGAACTATCGGCAGGCCGGGCAGGCCCCAGTTCCAGCGTTTCCCATGTTTGCGAGCCCGCTGCGAATGCTCGGGGTGATTAAAATAAACCCAATTGTAATCAAGCCTAATCCCGAGGCTAATCTGCAGATATCCAAACAGCGCCCAGCTTTTAAAAAACATTGACGTGGCACCTCCGGATCCTACGTGGCACATAACTGCGAGCGTAGTTATGATAACGGAGCCCCCCCACCTCTGTTCCCTAACCACGCTCCCAGTTAAGTGTTTAGCCAGAAGATTTACCCTAAACTGCGCTGGAATTCGAGTGTTTCCGACTGTTATGCAAGTTATGACTAATAACTGCGCTCATAACTCATGTGGAAACAGGCCCTTAGGGACCCCCATAGTGAAACAAATCACATGTTTTGCTTTGCCTGCTCCCCACAACCTGAGAGAACCCAACTCTGAGTATTTATATGTTGAACTGATGTGGTTCGGCAACTTATTAGCAAAAACAAGTTTTCTTTGGACTTGAGGTGATAGGTGAAAACCATCCGTACCACTCAAGGTCGGACTAAGGCAATGATGGAGATATCTCATAGCATTATTTGTATTATTATTTATTTGCATTATTTGTATTATTATTTATTTGCATTATTTGTATTATTATTTATTTGTATTATTTGTATTATTATTTATTTTTATTTTCATTTTTTGCTACTAAGCAATTAAACTAGTGTTATTATTATTTGCAGGCCTCTAGGTGTGATCATTGGAGGAGCTAAGGTGGCTGACAAGATTGGGGTCATCTCAGCCCTAATTCATAAGGTAGTGTACCTGGCAGGCTTTTTATTGTATTAGTATAAGCATTAGTATTAGCATTAGCATGAGCAGTAGCATTAGTATTAGCATTAGTATTAGCATTAGTATTAGCATTAGTATTAGCAGTAGCATTAGCAGTAGTATTAGCATTAGTATTAGCATTAGTATTAGCATTAGTATTAGTATTAGTATTAGCATTAGTATTAGCATTAGCGTTAGCATCAGTATTAGCATTAGTATTAGCAGAAGTATTATTATTAGCATAAGTATTAGCAGTAGTATTAGCATTAGTATTAGCATTAGCATAAGCAGTAGTATTAGCATTAGCATGAGAAGTAGTATTAGCATTAGTATTAGCAGTAGTATTAGCAGTAGTATTAGCAGTAGTATTAGCAGTTGTATTAGCAGTAGTATTAGCATTAGCAGGAGAAGTAGTATTAGCATTAGTATTAGCAGTAGTATTAGCAGTAGTATTAGCAGTAGTATTAGCAGTTTTATTAGCAGTAGTATTAGCAGTAGTATTAGCAGTAGCTTGAGAAGTAGTATTAGCATTAGTATTAGCATTAGTATTAGCATTAGTATTAGCAGTAGTATTAGCATTAGTCCTAGCATTAGTATTAGCATTAGTATTAGCAGTAGTATTAGCAGTAGTATTAGTATTAGTATTAGCAGTTGTATTAGCAGTAGTATTAGTATTAGTATTAGCATTAGTATTAGCATTAGCGTTAGCATTAGTATTAGCAGAAGTATTAGTATTAGCATAAGTATTAGCACTAGTATTAGCAGTAGAATTAACAGTAGTATTAGCATTAGTATTAGCATTAGCATTAGTATTAGCAGTAGTATTAGCAGTTGTATTAGCAATTGTATTAGCAGTAGTATTAGTATTAGCATTAGTTAGGGCATTAGCGTTAGCATTAGTATTAGCATTAGTATTAGCAGAAGTATTAGTTTTAGCATAAGTATTAGCAGTAGTATTAGCAGTAGTATTAGCAGTAGTATTAGCAGTAGTATTAGCAGTAGTATTAGCAGTAGTATTAGAATTAGGAGTAGCAGTAGTATTAGCAGTAGCATGAGCAGTAGTATTAGCATTAGCATGAGAAGTTGTATTAGCAGTAGTTGTAGCATTAGTATTAGCAGTAGCATTAGCATTAGCATTAGTATTAGCATTAGCATTAGCATTAGCATTAGCATTTGTAGTAGTAGTAGTTTTAGCATTAGTATTGTCATTAGTATTAGCATTAGCATTAGTTTTAGCATCAGTATTAGCAGTAGTACTAGCATTAGTATTAGCATTAGTATTAGCATTAGTATTAGTATTAGCATTAGTATTAGCAGTAGTATTAGCAGTAGTATTAGCAGTAGTATTAGCAGTAGCATTGTCATTAGTATTAGCATTAGTATAAGCAGTAGTATTAGCAGTAGTATTATCATTAGTTTTATCATTAGTATTAGCAGTAGTATTAGCAGTAGTATTGCATTAGTATTAGCATTAGTATTAGCAGTAGTATTAGCAGTAGTATTAGCAGTAGCATTGTCAAAAGTATTAGCATTAGTATAAGCAGTAGTAATAGCAGTAGTATTATCATTAGTTTTATCATTAGTATTAGCAGTAGTATTAGCAGTAGTATTAGCAGTAGTATTAGCATTAGTATTAGCATTAGCATTAGCAGTTTTGTTTGTGTGTGCCACCGGTCGCCAAATCTGCTACCCAGGTGCGACCACCGTGCGACCCTCAGGTGTGCGAGTTTAGGGCAAAATGGGCCTTCGGTCGCCATTAAGTGCAACCGCGAGTGAGTGATTTGCGCCCTGGGTGGCACCTGGGTCGAACCTGGGTCGCACAGGCCCAGCCCAGCTAGCTAGCTGGAAATGGCTCAAAACATCGCCATTATAGCTCCATTCTCGGAAACAATCGATCGGCATAAGTAAATGTTTGGAGGCTTGCGCACTTCCTGATAATACCAATGCTAAAACTAATACTAATGCTAATACTTATGCTAATACTAATGCTAATACTAATATTAATACTAATATTAATACTAATACTTATACTAATGCTGCATTAGCATTAGTATTAGTATTAGTATTAGCATTAGCATTAGTATTATCAGGAGGTGTGCAAGCCTCCAAACATTTACTTATGCCGATCGATTGTTTCCAACATTGAGGCTATAATGGCGATGTTTTGAGCCATTTCCAGGTCAATTCTGAGCACCTCATTTTGGGGAGGGGGGGGGGGGGGGGGGGCAGCCCTCCTCAGGTTTTTGCTATCTTTTTACTCCAAATGACCTCCAAATGACATTCTGAGACCACCATGAAAATTGTGTTGACAAGGGCAGTTCATCGGCACCACTTAAGACCCGGGGGGAGGGGTATGGGTGGGTGAGTGGATGGATAATGTGGGTGGGTATGGATAGGTATAAATGGGTGGGTACGGGTGGGTGATTTGGTGGTATGGGTGGGTGAATGGGTGAGTATGAGTGGTATGGGTGGGTGAATGGGTGAGTATGAGTGGTATGGGTGGGTCAATGGGTGAGTATGAGTGGTATGGATGGGTCAATGGGTGAGTATGAGTGGTATGGGTGGGTGAATGGGTGAGTATGAGTGGTATGGGTGGGTCAATGGGTGAGTATGAGTGGTATGGATGGGTCAATGGGTGAGTATGAGTGGTATGGATGGGTCAATGGGTGAGTATGAGTGGTATGGGTGGGTGAATAGGTGGTATGAGTATGAGTGGTATGGGTACGTGGTCTAATGGGTGAGTATGAGTGGTATGGGTGGGTGAATGGGTGAGTATGAGTGGTATGGGATGGGTGAATGGGTGAGTATGAGTGGTATGGGTGGGTGAATGGTGTGTAGTATGATTGGTTTTGGGTGGGTCAAGGGTGAGAGTCTGAGTGGTATGGCTGGGTCAAATGGGTGCGTCTGAGTGGTCTGGTGGGGGTGAATGGGTGAGATGAGTTGTATGGCTGGGTCAATGGGTGAGTTATGCGTGGTATGGGTGGGTGACTGGGTGGAGTTGAGTGGTATGGGTGGGTGAATGTGTAGTATTTTGAATATCACAGAATCCCTGGCTGGTAATTCTGAGGATCCCATTGTGTGCGGTACAGTGTAGAGGCTCAGAATCCATATATAATTCAAGTCGTGCCTCTTTTTTCCATTTAGGAGGGGGGGGGGGGGGGGGGGGGGTGGGGGGGTCAGCCCTCCTAGTTTTGTTTAGGCAACATGAGCCCATTTCATTTTTTACCCCTTTTTATTTTCATTATTATTATTATTATTATTATTATTATTATTATTATTATTATTATTATTGAAATTATTGAAATTATTGAAGGTGCTGCTTGTAGCACGAGTGCTACAATGGATACCTCGGTGTTTTGGGGGTGCCTTTTGGGGTTGCCTTGTTTTGTGGTGGTGGAGGGTGGTGGTGTGTGTGTGGGTGTGTGTGTGTGGGGGGGGGGGGGGGAGGTGGGGTGTGTGTGTGTGGGGGGGTGTGTGGGGGGGGGGGGGGGGGGAACGATGTAAGTAGCACTGCTAAGGTTAAGGACTTCACCGTCCTTGCTGCCCAAGGCGCGAGTGTAGGCGAGACAAAACAGAAAACAACACAACACACATCCCAACAAGTCAACAACACAACACAGTACACAACTGTAAACCCTAAACCCTAAACCCTGAACCCTAAACAGAAAACAACACAACACACATCCCAACAAGTCAACAACACAACACAATACACAACTGTAAACCCTAAACCCTGTGCCTTATGCTCAGGCTGACACCATCTTTGTTGGCGGTCGCATGTCCTTCAACATCCTTGCTGCCCAAGGCGTGAGCGTAGGCAATACAAAACAGAAAACAACACAACACATATCCCAACAGAACGCAACACAATACACAACTGTAAACCCTAAACCCTGTGCCTTGTGCTCAGGCTGACACCATCTTGGTAGGCGGTCGCATGGCCTTCACCTTTCTTGCTGCACAAGGCGTGAGCGTAGGCAAGACTCAGGTGGAGGAGGCCTGGCTGGAGGGTAAGGGGATGGGGGTGGGGCAGGGGGGGATGGGGGCAGGGAGGGAGGAGGGGGGGGGGGAGGGAGAGTGGGACAGGGGGAAGAGGGAGGAGGGCAGGGAGTGAGAGGGTGGCGTGGGGGGGGGGGGGGGGGGGATGGGGGCAGGGAGGAGGGGGGGGCATGGGATAGGGGGGGGGGGAGGGGGGCGAGGGAGCGTGGGGGCTGGGGGGGGGAGGGCGGGGGAGGGCGAGGAGGACAGAGGGAAGAGGGAGGGGGGGTAGGGAGTGAGAGGGAGGTGGCGTGGGGTGAGGGGGGGGGGGGGGGGGGGGTGGGAGGGAGTGGACGAAGGGAGCGGGGGGGGACCGGGAAGAGGGAGGGGGCAGGGACGCTGAGAGGGGGAGGGGGGCGAGAGCGGGGGGGAGGGGGGCGTGGGGGGGGGGGGGGGTGGGTGGGAAGAGGGCGGGGGACGGAGTGAGAAGGGTGGCGTGGGGGCGGGGGAGGGGGCGGGGGGAGGGGGGGAGAGGGATGAGAGGGGAGAGGGGGAAGAGGGAAGGGGGGGCCGGGAGTGAGAGGGGAGGGGGGGGGGGGATGAGAGGGGGAAGAGGGGGTAAGAGGGGTAAGAGGGAGGGGGGCCAGGGAGGGAGAGGGTCGGCTGGGGAGGGAGGGGAGAGGGGAAGAGGCGAGGCGGGCAGGGAGGTGAGAGGGTGGCGTGGGTGAGGGGGGGGGGGAGGGAGAGGGAGGAGAGGGGAAGAGGGAGTGAGGGGTTGGGTTGGGTGGGGGAAGAGGGGGATGAGGGGGAGGAGGAGGGAGGGGGGCAGGGAGGGGAGGGAGAGGGGGGAAGGGGGAAGAGCGGAGGGGGCCGGGAGTGAAAGGGTGGCGTGGGTGAGGGGGTGTGGCGTGGGGGGGGGGCGGAGATGTGGGACAGGGGAACGAGGGAGGGGCCGTGAGTGAGAGGGTGTGCGGGGGGGGGGGGGGAGGGGGGGAGGGGGGGGAAGGGGAAGAGGGAGGGGGGAACTGGAGTGAAGGGTGGCGGGGGAGGAGGGGAGGGCGAGGGGGAGAGGGGGAAAGAGGGAGGGGGGCAGGGAGAGTGCGAGGGGGGGGGGGGGGAGAGGGGGGGGGGGGGGGGGGGGAAAGAGGGAGGGGGGCAGGGAGAGTGAGAGGGGGGGGGGGGGGTGGGCGGGGAGGGGGAGTGAGACGGTGGCGTGGGGAGGGGGGGGGGGGGGGCGGAGGTGTGAGCATAGGCAAGTCCTATATGGAGGAGGCCTGGATGGAGGTGAGGGGATGGGGCGTGGGGGAAGGGGAGAGGGGGGCAGGGAGGGAGGGGGGGAGAGAGTGAGAGGGCGGCGTGGGGGAGGGAGGGGGCGGGGGGCGGGAAAGGCGTGAGTGTAGAATACAACACAATGCAACACACGAAATCTTTCCCCACTTACACGGCTCCGTGCTCTTCACACCCTCCTCTTTCATCCACCAACACTGTTTCCCCCTCTTCACACCCTCCTTAGAAAGGCCTGGAGATGGAGATGGCCACGGAGAAGGGCTGCAAAACGATGTTGCCACATGACGTTGTCGTTACAGACAACGCAAACCCATCCCATCCCAACACAACACAACACGAGCTTTTCTCTACTAACACCACTCCGTACTCTTCGTACCAATTTCATAAAAACCTGGAGATAAAGAAGATGGCCAAGGAGAAGGGCTGTAATCTGATGTTGCCACTTGACGTCGTCGTTACAGACAACACAAACCCATCTCATCCCAACACAACACAACACACAAGAGCTTTTATCCACTAACACCACTCCGTACTCTTCGCACCAATTTCATAAAAAACTGGAGATGAAGAAGACGGCCAAGGAGAAGGGCTGTAATCTGATGTTGCCACTTGACGTCGTCGTTACAGACAACACAGACCCATCCCATCCCAACATGACACAACACAACACAACACACAAGAGCTTTTCTCCACTAACACCACTCCGTGCCCTTCACACCCTCCTCAGAAATGCCTGGAGACGATAGAGATGGCCAAAGAGAAGGGCTGCAATCTGGTGTTGCCACTTGACGTCGTTGTTACAGACAACACACACACATCCCATCCCAACACAACACGACACGACACGACACATACAAGCTTTTCTACACTAGCACCACTCCGTGCTCTTCACACCCTCCTCAGAAATGCTTGGAGATAATAAAGATGTCCAAGGAGAAGGGCTGCAACCTGCCACATGACGTCGTTGTTACAGACATCACACACACACACACACACCAACACCCCAACACACCACAGCACACACCCCAACACACCAACACACCACAGCACACACGAACCTTTCTCCACTAACACCACTTCTTGCTCGTCGCACCCTCCTCTTTCATCCACCAAAACTGTTTCCTGCTCTGCACACCCTCCTCAGAAATGCCTGGAGATGATAGAGATGGCCAAAGAGAAGGGCTGCAATCTGGTGTTGCCACTTGACGTCGTTGTTACAGACAACACACACCCATCCCAACACAACACAACAAGGCACACACACAAGCTTTTCTCCACTAACACCACTCCATGCTCTGCACACCCTCCTCATAAATGCCTGGAGATGATAGAGATGGCCAAAGAGAAGGGCTGCAATCTGGTGTTGCCACTTGACGTCGTTGTTACAGACAACGCACACCCATCCCAACACAACACAACAAGGCACACACACAAGCTTTTTTCCACTAACACCACTCCATGCTCTGCACACCCTCCTCAGAAATGCCTGGAGATGATAGAGATGGCCAAGGAGAAGGGCTGCAATCTGTTGTTGCCACGTGACGCCGCAGTGGCAGACTCAATAGATGCTCCTGACAATGACCAGAAGCTGCAATTCGTACCACTCACACCATCGTGTTGTAGCAGTGAGACGCCCTGTGTGCCTGAAGGTGAGGAGGGGGGGTTGTGGGTGGGTGGAGGTTGTGGGCGGGTGGATTGTGGGTGGAGGTTGTGGGTTTGTGGTGGGTGGGGAGGGGGTGTGGGGGGGGGGGGGGTGATATCCAGAAGCTGCACATCGGACATATGGGAACATCATGTTGCAACAGTGAGAATCCCTGTGTGCCTACAGGTGAGGAGGGGTGTGTGGGTGGATGGATGGAGGTTGTGGGCAGGTGGTTTGTGGGTGGATGGTAAGAATACAACATCGTAGCACTCACACTATCATGTTGCAACAGTGAGGATCCAGTGTACCAGCAGGTTGAGGAGGGGGGGGGGGTGGAGGTTCGTGGGTTTGTGGTGGGTGGGGAGGTGGGTGTGTGTGTGTGTGGGGGGGGTGGGTGATATCCAGAAGCTGCACATTGTAGCACTGGGAACATCATGTTGCCCAGTGAGAATCCCTGTGTACCTGCAGGTGGCAGAGGGGTGGTGAAGGAGGAGAGAGAGAGGGAAGGAGGAGGGGGAGGGGGGGTGGAGGAGGGAGGGAGGGGTGGGGGGAGGAAGAGGGAAGTTGTGGGTGGGTGCATAGAGGTAAGAATACAACATCGTAGCACTCACACCATCATGTTGCAACAGTGAGAATCCCTGTGCACCTGAAGGCGAGGAAGGGGAGAGGCGGGGGGGGGGGGGGGGGGGGGGGGGGGGGGGGGGCTGTAGACTAACTGAAGGGGAGGAGGGGGGGAGGGAGGAGGGGGGGGGGGGCTGGACTAACTGAAGGGGAGGAGGGGGGGAGGGAGGGGGGGGGGGGGGGGGGGGGGGGGGGGGGGCTACAGTCCAGGGGTAGCCAAACACTTCTTCGTTCTGGGCCACACGTAGCAGCTTCTGGGCAGCTCCCTTTCCCTGCCCAGGGGTAGCCAAACACTATTTCTATTTTGGGCTACGCGTATCAGCTTCTAGGCAGGTCCCTTGCCCTGTCCTTAAACTGTCAAACCTTAAGCTAGCCGGTGCGCCTGAAAGCTGGTATGACAAGCGTACCAATGCAGCTTCAAGCATTGGATTGGGCCCAGTGGCTGGCTATTAGAGCTGGTGGGAAGCTGTCATTAGTAGCCAAAAAATGAAACAGTGTAGCCAAATAGGGACTTGCCCAACCTTGAACCAGGAAAGGCAGTTCAACAAGTTCGATGCAGCGTCGCCTGCGACGCTAAAAATTGGCGGAGAGTGATTGCGACGGATCGACAGGTGGCAGGGGAAGCGAGTTAGTTCCGAGACCGTTGGCTGACGTGTTGTGCTTCATCGCGGTCAGACGGATGGATGGATGGATGGATGGATGGATGGATGGATGGATGGATGGATGGATGGATGGATGGGTGGATGGATGGATGGATGGACGAACGGACAAATGGGTAACACTGAGGGTTCCCGCCCCCCAGAAGGGGGGGCTCCACCAAAAAGTAACAAGCACTGGTGAACTGAACCCCAACAAATTGTTACTGACGGGGGCTTCAAATTCGCGCTGTGCAGATATTTGAACTTCAAGTTTCTTTTTAAAGCAAGTATGGAGTTGGCATCGAACCTGACAGTGCGATGGCCTTATATGAAGCAATTGAAACATGTACACCCCCCCCCCCCCCCCCCCCCCCCCCCCCTCCCCCTCCTCCCTTCCCCTAACACACCACACCACCATAAATCAATAGAAACATGTGCCCACGCACCCACCCACCCATACAGTAAAGGAATTGAAACATGGCCCCCCACACCACACACACCACACACAGTAAAGGAATTGAACATGCCCCCTCACCCACACCCACACACACGCAAACACATATTAAAGGAATTGGAACATGTGCACACACACACACACGCCCACACACATGCACCACACATAAGATTTAAACAATTTGGCCCCTCCACAACACACCCACAGTACATTACTTGGAACATGTTCGCACACACCCACAGTACATGTATTGAAACATGTTCGCAAAGCACCCACACACACAGTCAGAATTGAAACCTGTGCCGCACACGCCACACACCCAGTACAGGATTGGGAAACTTGCGCACCGAAAAAAGGGAGTGAAAAAGAAAAAGCAACGGAGAAAGGGACGGAAGGGGAAGGAGGGCGAAGAAAACGAGAAGGGGGGCGAAGAAAAAAAAAGAGGGAAGAGGGAGGGGGAGGAAAAAAAGAAGGTAAGACAGGAGAGCCAACGACAAGGACAAGCAGTACAGGAATTGAAACATGTGCGCACACGCACACCACTCACAGTACAGGAATTGAAACATGTGCGCACACGCACACACACACACACTACAGGAATTGAACATTTCCCCCCCCCCCCCCCACACACACACACACACACACACACAGTAAAGGAATTGAAACATGTCCCCCCCCCACCCCCACCCCCCCACACACACACGACTACTTCAATGTTCTTCAGGGAAGTTTGGAGTTGACATTGGGCCTGACAGCGCCAAGGACTTCTGTGAAGCAATTGAAGAATGTGCTACAGTGTTTTGGAACGGACCTATGGGCAGGTAAGAAAAAAGGAAGAAAAAAACAATGAATAGAATATGACAAGTCCTATGCAGCGTCGCAAGCGAAGCGGAAAATTGGCGGAGTGTGTTGGCAACGGAACAAAAGGTGGCAACGATGGAGCTGACCGAAGCGAGTTAGTTACGCGACCGGTGGCTGACGTGTCAGGCTTCAATTGTTTCCCGGACGGACGGACAAATAGGTAAACATGAGGGCTCCTGCCCTCTTGAAGAGGGGGATCCGCCAAAAATATATGTACAAGTATAAAAAAAAAAAATATATATATATATATATATATATATATATATATATATATATATATATAGAGAGATCATGGTCGTGGTGGTGTCATCGCGTAACCGACTTAACCGACTTCCCGCCCAGCCATTTCCTGCCCAGCCATTTCCCGCTCAGCCAATTCACGCTTTTAATCCCTCCTGCTTCAACTTCTGCCTGATTGGCCTCCTGCGAATTCTGCCTTATGCAACCTTCGCCTCCTGCGTATTCTACCGCGCAACACCGCCAGCCAGCGCTCAAAGTGAGCTTGCCAGAGCAGGAGAGGAAGGGCTAACAACAATTTCCACGATTCCACCATTGCCATTTCTTTATAACACCATGCTTCTTTTCTCCGCCTGCGAGCGTAGCCAGCATTCATTTCACGTATGCGCACTTTCACCATGTCTGCGCATCAACTGTGTCACGGTTGGCATTCAGTGGATGCGAGCAGCCATTGCGTTCCCATTTCTCGCACTTGGACCGCTCATCCTATCTACGCAATCTCTTTTCATTGTATCGATGATCGTTAAGCACGACGCTGCGATTTTTGATTCAGCAGGTGTTGACTGGACGGAAGTCGAAGATTCATACCATAGAATCAGGGAACATGTCCCACGCAGTATGCTGTACTGAGGGCAGAGGGCAGAGTTGGCTGAATGATGTATTTTGAGGTCAAACAGACATATCCCCGGCCCAATTGCATGTAAAGAAGATGCTGCAGGCAAGTCGTAATGCGGCGCGAGCCCAGTTTTCTCCTCGGGATTCAATCGTTCGCAAGTCGGTGGATTGGATCCGCTTGGTTAAATCACCCACAGGTCTGCCTTTTGTCCCCCCTTAGTCTTCTTCCCGATCAAACCTCGCAGCTAAAGTGGCAGGGTAGGAAGCGGTAGGGAGAAGAAGGGAAGACTGATGAGTGTGTTTGTTTTTGTGGGTTTGGGGCCTTGGGGGTGGGCAGGGGGAGGAGAGAGAGATGGGGAGCAGGGAAGTGTGTGTGTGGGGGGGGGGGGGGGGGGGGGGGGGGGGGGGATAGATGGAGGGAGGGGAGGGTGGATGGGAAGTAAGGGAGGGGGGGTTTGAGGGACAGAAAATAGGAAGGAGGCATGAAGGAGGCGAGAGGGAGGGGCAAAGAAAGAGGGGAGGAGGGACTGAGGGAGGAGTGTGTGTGCAAGGGGGCGTGGAGGGGTAACATGAGGCATTTTGCTATACATGCCTCCAGTTTTTGTGTGAAAAATGCAAAAGATATTCATGCTCACACCGGAAATTTCATGTATATACAAATGTTCATCAGGTTTTGTGAAGAAAGAATGAGCCTAAATTGCCCCTTATGCAGGTTTGTATGGGTGGGAGGGGTGGCGGGTGGCCTCGGCCACACGGGCAATGTACTAGTATATATATATATATATATATATATCTATATGTATATTATATATATATATATATATATCTATATATATATATATATGTATATATATATATATACTAGTACGGTAGCCCGTGTGGCCGTGGCCACCCCTACCTGCCCCCCCACCCCTTCCCCCTTCTTCACCCTCCCTAATGTTTCCTCCTTCCTATCCCCTCCCTTTTTTCTGTTTCCTATCCTCCTCTACTTCTTCTTCACCCTCCCTCCATCTCTCCCCATTCCCTGTTTTCTTACCCTTGACCCTACCTCCATGCCTCTACCTCCCTTCTGTCCCCCTCCCCCTTCCCCATCCCTCTCTTCCCCCCCTCCCCCCCCCCCCCCCCCCCCCCCCATTCTCTGAACCCACCATCCCTTCCCCCATGCACCTCGATCAACTCACATTCTCCCCTACCTGCCCCCCCGAACGTTCGCGATACCAAACTCGCCGAGAAACCCGAACATGCCCAATCGCAATGCTACATGTCCGAAGCTTGTTCTCCGTGCAAGTTTTCCCAGGCAGAATTTAAAGATGTGGGGTTGACCCGCCAAATCCTGGTAGCATGGGCTTCATGCCTGGGCTAGATGTCTGCCGCGCACCGCTTTGGAACAGCAACAACGGCTAATTGTCGATGCTGATTAGCTTGGTTCCTTTCCTCGTCGTTCTGGCGAGAACCGTTGTACGCTGCCTTGCAGTACTGAGACCCTCCTGCCATCAAAAATGTGTTGCTGCTGCGGTATCATGGAGGCCTCAAGAAGCAAACGTTTTTAGATACATGGGATGAGCGCCGCAAGCGCGATAGCGCGCAGATGGAAGCAATACCCATGACGATGTGAAGAAAGTCAAATTAATCACTTGCAACAACTGTCTGCAAACCAAACAAATACGATGCGATGGCAAGG
Source organism: Chlamydomonas sp. ICE-L (assembly GCA_013435795.1). NCBI lineage: Eukaryota > Viridiplantae > Chlorophyta > Chlorophyceae > Chlamydomonadales > Chlamydomonadaceae > Chlamydomonas > Chlamydomonas sp. ICE-L. The sequence continues at coordinate 6,658,427 of JACBWV010000364.1, forward strand.
CAAAAGAGCGCATGCGTGATATGAATGGTAGAAAGGCTCGCAGGCAGAGAGATAAAATCATCGATGATCAGCAGCATCGGCTAAAAGACGATGCTGGTTGGCATGGCTTCTTTCCTCGTCGTTCTTAAGAGCACGCCTTGCTCGCTGAGTGGCAGCGTTCGCTGCCCTCCTTGCATCCATTTTTTGCTGGTGCGGCATCATGGTGGCCTCTAGAAGCAACAGATTGTAGACGATAAGCCTAAGCACCATGTGTGCTTCAGTTCATGGAGAAAAAAACAAAATCGACGAAGGAATAAAAGTAAAGATATTGAAACGAAATGAGCATGCGCGCAATGCTTATTAAATGAGCATCTGCTCTGTCGATATTTTATAATTTCGCTGGGTGGGGAGCTGGGTGGGAAGTCGGCCGTACAGCAAAGCTACGGAAGGTTCCCTAAACCCTAAACCCGGCTTCACAAAAAACCGATAGCCAGCCAGCGCCAGTACTCGTGAGAATTCCTGTATGTTTACATACATATATATATATATATATATATACACGAGGGGGGAACAAGGAAAAATATTTCGTACCGCATCATCAATAGATTTATAATTAATTACCCCCACTCTGCAGATCCAAGGTGCAATAATATGCCAATGGCACACTGACCGTCGCAGCAAGCCTTGGTGAAGGGTTTGAGTTTCCTCATAGTTAGGGAACCATATGAAGTCAATATATTTGTTTACTATGGGGTTCCCTAATAACCTAATTGTGTAATCAAATAATTATGTCATTTAATTCATTACCCCATTCTGCAGGTTTGAGGTGAAAGAATATGCAGATGGCACAAATGCTGTCGCTGCAGCCTTGGTGAAGCCAAATCAAGCAGGGAGGGTCACTGTTGTTGGAGGTAGGTTTATTTTATTTTTATTTTTATTTTTATTTTTATTTTTATTGAAAGGCCTTGGTGAAGGCACATCAAGCAGGGAGGGTCACAGTTGTTGGAGGTAGGTTTTGTTTTGTTTTATTTAATTTAATTTAATATAGAAAGCAAATCAAGCAGGGAGGGTCACAGTTGTTGGAGGTAGGTTTTGTTTTTTTATTTTATATTGAAAGGCCTTGTTGAAGGCAAATTAAGCAGGGGGGGTCACTGTTATTGTAGATAGTTTTTTTCCTTCTTTTATATAGAGGGAGGGAGAGAACAGTAGAGTAGAGGGAGGGAGATGGGAGGGAGGTGAAGTCCAATCAAGCTGTTTGTGTGAAGGTGATTACTTTAGGAGAGGGAGGGGATTACTATAGAGGGAGGGAGAGTACAGTACAGGAGAGGGAGGGAGATGGGAGGGAGGTGAAGTCCTATCAGGCAGTGGGTTTCAAGGTGATTACTTTTTTTGGGGGGGGGGGGGGGTACAATATATGGAGGGAAAGTACAGTACAGGGAGGGAGATGGGAGGTAGGTGAAGGTCAATCAGGCAGAGGGTGTCAAGGTGATTACTTTAGGGGAGGGGGGGGATTACTGTAGAGGGAGTGAGAGTACAGTGCAGTAGGGTAGAGGGAGATGGGAGGTAGGTGAAGTCCTATCAAGCATCGGTTGCCACTTATGTTGGAGGTAGGTTTCTTAAGAATGACGGGATTCTCATCTAAGTAGGTTGGCCTCTCTCTTTCCGACACAAAGCAGCGGGTGATTATTTAATGGAGATTGATCGGATTATAAGGAGGGGTTTCTCATCCGAGTAGGGGGGACCTCTCTCTTTCGACACAAAGCAGCGGTTGATGACTTCGTGGGGTATCGCCTTAGAGGGAGGGGATTCTCGTCCAGTAGGTAGGCCCCTCTCGCTCTCTCTCTCTCTCGTCCTCTCTCTCTCTCCTCTCTCTCACTCTTCTCACTCCTCCTCTCTCTCCTCTATCATCTCTATCGCTATCTCTATCCTATCTCTATCTCTAATCGCTCTATATATATTATAGATATATCTATATGTATATTATCCTATAATATCTATATATTATCTATATATATATCGTATATATCTATATACTACTATATATATGTCGATATTATATCATATTATATATATAGTCTATATAATACTGATTATATATATCTATGTAATATATATTCATATATAGATATATATATATATATGTCTCTGTCTGTCCTCTATCTCTGTCTCTCTCTCTCTCTCTATATATATATATATATATATATATATATATATATATATATATATATATATCAATCAATCTATCTATCAATCTATCTTTCGACAAAGAGCAGTGGGTGGTGACTATAGGAAGGTTGATCGCATTAGAGGGATTGGATTCTTATCCAAGTAGGTGGGCCTCTCTCTCTGCGCACAAAGCAGTGGGTCATTACTTGAGGGTTGTGGTGGTTATTACTAAGGGAGGTTGGTTGCATTATAGGGAGGTAGATGGGAGGTAGGTCTATATTTGTTGTCATTGGAGGCAGCTGTAGTGGTGAGCAGTGTGATGTCCCTTTTTTATAGTTACGAAAGGAATTTCACCCTAGAAGGTGGGTCTCCCGACACAACCAGCAGCACGGATGATTCAGCTTGAATGGTGTTGCCACTCATACAAAAGAGTAGGAGCACTTTGGGTTGGCGGGAGATCAAACGAACGTGCACCACTACCCCTATTGACCACGGCAGACAAGCTCCCTGCCATGGTCTTTGTTACCACAGCCCCGTAAACTAACGCCCTGCCGCCTTCCCTGCCACGCTGTTTGTTACCACAGCCCTGTAAACTAACGCCCTGCCGCCCTCCCTGCCACGCTGTTTGTTACCACAGCCCTGTAAACTAACGCCCTGCCGCCCTCCCTGCCACGCTGTTTGTTACCACAGCCCTGTAAACTAACGCCCTGCCGCCCTCCCTGCCACGCTGTTTGTTACCACAGCCCTGTAAACTAACGCCCCTGCCGCCCTCCCTGCCACCGCTGTTTGTTACCACAGCCCTGTAAACTAACGCCTGCCGCCCTCCCTGCCACGCTGTTCTGTTACCACCACAGCCCCGTAAACTAACGCCCTGGCCGCCCTCCCTGCCACGCTGTTTGTTACCACAGCCCCGTAAACTAACGCCCTGCCGCCCTCCCTGCCACGCTGTTTGTTACCACAGCCCCGTAAACTAACGCCCTGCCGCCCTCCCTGCCACGCTGTTTGTTACCACAGCCCTGTAAACTAACGCCCTGCCGCCCTCCCTGCCACGCTGTTTGTTACCACAGCCCCGTAAACTAACGCCCTGCCGCCCTCCCTGCCACGCTGTTTGTTACCACAGCCCTGTAATGATAACGCCTGGTGGGGCGTGGTATTAAGGGAGCCCGTCGTACGCGGGTGGGGAGCGGTCTCCTACCTCAACTGGATCAGCTACCATCGCGGTTGACGACGACCTGCAACGCCAAGAGCGACCGAAGGGGGAGTCGAACCCCCGACTCTTCGTTCCTTAGCAATCTGGTCTACCACTAGACCATTGTAATCGCTAAAGAGGCTACAGCCCTGTAAACTTACGTTCCATACATGCTTGCGCTTATAGGTGGTGACTCAGTTGCAGCCATTAACCAGCTAGGACTTGCAGACCAGGTGACCCACGTTTCCACAGGCGGTGGAGCCAGCTTGGAGCTGATAGAAGGAAAGGGCATGCCAGGCCTCCGTGTCCTTCTGGGAAAGTGTGGATCAATGCAGGTTTGAGTAGAAGTGTGAGTAGAAGTGTATATACGGATAGAGCTTATACATATAGGGATCGGCATATCACATGATGTTGGCCAAAGGTGAGAATGATATCATATGATATCATACAAATTGCATCATATGATATTTTACTTAAATGGTAACTGTAGCCTAGTCAGACTGCCGTCATCATATGATGTCATATGATGACATGATATCATATCATATGATGTAATATTGGCGTTCCCTGTATATATACCGCACAAGGAATTGGCAAGGAAAAATATTGACAAAAAATTGTTTTATTAAAACGGCGATCAAAACAGCATGGGAAATATATATTTGGCGAAGGGGTCCATGGCTGGCAAGTTGAGACCTGAAAAACAGTCGGCCAAAACTCAATTTGCGTGTGTTACACTTCCTTGTTACGTGTTCACAGAGTGTGTTACTTGGGTCCTATAGCCTACCCAGGCTTTCTGTATAACCATGTAAAAATTCTAGGTGCCACGTGTCGATATGTCACCAGTCCGCTAAGCTCGGTCTCCCACGAGCAGTCGAGCCTAAAGATAACAATTATAACAAGGTTCAATACGCCAGGTATGGCGTCAAACCGTCTGCACATTGCAATGATCATTTACCCCTCCAGTGCGAGAACCACGGAAACCAGGAATTTCCATTGCACATGTCTCGGTCCAGATTCGAACCGGGGACTTGCCTGGCTGTGGTGACCATTCTAACCCGTACCACTCGGCAGGCGAAGATGTTCAAAAATCGTTGATCAAACCTGGCAACTAAGATTTTATTATATTAAAACAGCAGTAAGAGGTATGTGGGAGTGGCTATCTGATTTATATACGAGGCAAAGTGATGTCGAAAGAGGCTGAAAATGGTAGGGGCACTGCTGCACACTTTCCCGAGGACAGAACCTAAGCACAGGGCCGCTGGCAGTTAAAAGTCATGTCCATATGACCATATGACTTATAACAAAAAACAATCCTCGGGGGGAATTACGAACCCTGGGGGATAATGAAGCCTGGGGAAGTACCCTCCTACAGAACTAGTTGACAATCATGGCATGAATATGGACAGATGTTTAAGGGTTAACCGGAGATTCCTAGGAGAGGAAATAATAATGCGTTTTGCGTTAGTGGCCATTGATACAGCGAGCAGCCGAATTGCTGGCTGAAGCAATGTAACCAGGTTCAAGAACACATCGATGCTGAAGTTGTTACAAGATAAACATCTACTTGGATGGAAGTCGACTCAACATAATAAATACACAATTATGACGGCCTGCCAACCAGGAGAATACGTACATGCATTTCTCTGGAAACCATCAGATCAACATAGTGATCTAGAATTGGGTGAATACAGCAAAAATCCTTTCATGATAACGAAGTTATAGATTACACAAGCGACGCCAAAAGTTGGCAGAGAGTTGGCTATCGGAGCGACAGGTGGCACGAGAATAGAGTACAGCGGACTGAAGCCAAGGCTTACTACAGGGCCTGTGGGCAGTTAGGGTCAGGGTTACTGACAACAAGACTAACAGACAACTCGAAAAACATAAAACAAGACAAACGGACAACGGGTTGACTAGGGGATCCCACGACTCAGAAGGGAGAGCTCCTCCCCAAAAATATGTTCCAACATAAGAAATATGTTACGTAGAAATGGCCTCAACTTCACAGCAACAGGCAGATTTCAAAGAGCATGACCTACTATTGGTATTATACTTCCACGCTTACAACCTGAATCATAAAAGCATTGTATGTGTTCACAAATGCAGCTTGCTGCATTTTCAGTGTGCAGCCTTTGCATGTGACACTTGCAAACTAGAATAAGTGGGCACCAGCATATCATATGATGTAGCCCAAAGGGGAGCATGATACGAACATACAAATTGCATACTATGATATTGTATGTAAATGGCAACTTCAGCCGTTTCTGCCTGCAGCTTATGATGACATGATATCACATGATATCATATTACCGTGCCCTAAAAATAAGTAGGCAATGGAGATGACTGTTTTCCTTTTCAGAGGGGTTTGAACCCCTCCTGATATCATGGTTGGGCAGGTCCCACATAACAACCTGCAGTCATCAGAAGTGTAGCTAATCGGATCATATTGCCGTTTCCCTACAAATAAGACACCACCATGTTATCTGTATGCGCTTACCTCGCCCCTCGGCAAGCAAGCTTTGTGTGTGTGTGTGTGTGTGTGTGTGTGTGTGGAGGGGGGGGGGAGGGGGCAGCACTCTAGGGGAGCTATGGAGACAGGAACTTCTCTTCGTGGGGGGTGTCTGTGGATAGACTCTTGTGGATAGTGGAACTCTCAATCAGAGGAAAGATGGCATACCCATGGCATATTGGTGATTGGCCCCAGTGCAAGCAAACATGCTGTCCCCCTCAACCTCACGCCTCGCCATAAGGTATAGTTCTTATTTATTGTATCGCGCGGCAGTAGTCTTGACTACAGGGTATATAACACATGTCGAGAGATTGCAATTGAGCACGTTCAAGCTCCGTGCAGCAAGGTAACGACTTCCAAACTTACTGGGACAGCTTGGCAGCATAGGGTAGTGGTGAATGTTCGTTTGGTCGAGGGTAGGTATCTCCCGCCGACCTGAAGTGCGCCAACTCTTTTGTAGGAGTGGCAACGCCATTCGAACTAACTCCTCAGTGTTTCTGGTTGTGTCGGGAGACCCACCTCCTGGGGTGAAATACACAACTAAAAAAATATGTGTACAACTGCTTTTCTTGTAGGCTACAAGCAGCGGCTTCTAGGCAGCTCCACTGCCTGGCCGATCAGCCAAAGTTATTGCAACCTAGGGCATCTGTAGCTGAAAAGACAACCTATGGTGTGCACTACCACCCCTCCTGGAGTGAAAATACCTTCAATGCACACAGCCTCCTGCATGTGGAAGCTAAAACATACACTGCTTGTTAATCTGCTTGCCCCCCCCCCCCCCCCCCCCAAAAAACGATAACGCCTGGAGAGGCGTGGTGTTCAGAGGACCTTCCCGTTCGCCGCAGCTGGAAAAATCACCATGGCAGACATATTACGTGTCACCCTCCAGGCGGTAGGAACTCCTTCATACGACGTGCAGAAAGAATGCTGGTACGGGAGGCAATATATTTGATGTACAGCTGAGCTAGTGCACTACATACTAGCAATGGTCTCTCTATATATTCTCATCAATTGGTTTACAGCATCCAGCCTGTGGAAAGCATCGATCCGTTTTTTCTGTTGTTTCAGCCCATTGGTGCTAGCGCTGGACTGGTTGGTTACATCGACCTGCTGCTGGTGCTAGATTGGCAGGTGACATTATCCTGCTGCTGCTGCTGGTGGTTGCTCACTTCCATTACATGCTAGCTGTGGCTCTCCATGTACTGCCATCAAATGGTTTACAGCCTCCAGCCTGTGGAACGCGTCCCGCAGGTTCTTCTGTCGCCCATGGCCTGGAAGCACGCGTAGCCAGTCGTATTGCAGCAGCTCTCTTACGCTCTGCAGCTGTAAGGGAATCGATACTTGGTTGTAGCGGAGGAAGATGCGCAGCTCCTCGCCCTCCACCTGCCCGCTGCCTGCGTCCAAATGATCGCCCGAGAATAAGGTCTTAGTGGGGCGGTGCAGAAGGCAGGTGTGACCGAGTGAGTGGCCAGGGGTGAGGAGGATGGCCATCTCCCTGGCAGCATCGAGAGGCACGCCTACAACGGGGGCGTCGACGTCAGCGCCACTGGGGGGGCTTTGGACAGGGACAGGGGGGGGCGGGGGGATAGCGGCGGCGGCTGCCCGGCTGGCAGTAGCGGCAGCAGCTGGCCCCCTGACATTTGCCATGGCCTCAGCAGAGGCATGCAGCTCGTTCACCTGATCTTCAGACAGGGGCTCTCCGTTCAGGTTCCAGGGGCCGGCCCCCTCCAGCTGAATCTCTAAGTCCCTCAAGTCAGGCCTGTTCTTGATCTCCAGCTCATGCATGATACGCGGGGCCTTGAAGTACTTGGCCCATTTTGCATGGTCCCCTATGTCGTCTACATGGGTAAGGTAGATAGCGCTCACACCACCCATCGATTCCAGACATTTTATCAACACTGGATTGTACCTGGCAGATGTTGGGGGGGGGGGGGGGGGGGGGGGGGGGGGGGGGGGGCAGTAATCAGGGTGTTGTGTGATTTGGAGCTGTTGGAGATGTAGCTGTGGGTGTAGGTGTAGGTGTGGGTGTGGGTGTTGGTGTAGGTGTGGGTGTAGGTGTTGGTGTGCGTGTTGCTGTAGGTGGTATAGGTGTAGGTGTAGGGGCAGGTATAGGTGTGGGTGTGGGTTGGTTGGTTGATTATCCAAGGTTAGCAGTCTAAGTCGTAGAATTGTTGTAATGAGAAGAACAGACAATAATGCGAAAGAATATGGAGAATGCTCCTGAACAAAGAGACGGTAATTAGCGGTACATCGGCTACACTGCCCGATAGAGCAGTCGAGTCGAGAGCCGCCTTGATACCTAAACACCGGACTCAGAGGTGGTACCTGGCAGGACATCGGCACCTGCCCGATAGAGCAGTGGGGTCGAGGGCTGCCTAGATATCTAATAAACAGGACTCTTGAGATGGTACTGGGCAGTTTATCGGCGAGCTGCCCGATAGAGCAGTGAAGCCAAAGGCCACCAAGACACCATTAGAGGAACGAGAGGTTGGTACTCAGCAGAATAACGATACAACTGCCCCTTAATAGGGTAGTGGTGTCGAGGTGAGCAGTTTAGGCGTAAAGCATGACCTTTCTTTTCCACTACGAGCAGCAGCTTGTAGGCAGCTCCACGAGCCAGTCATTGGGCTAAGCCACAAGATTTCAATCATACTAGAACGCGAGGTGCACGACGTTGCTTTGGGTTTAGTCCGGTAGCAAGCCAGTTTGGGCTACATTAGATCATACACTACATGTAGGACACAACATGAAACAACAATGGCAAAAAATGAAAAATGCCTGCACCAGGTTTCCCCTCCAGGATGTCATACATAAGCATACCCAACATACAAACATTACAAATATGTAAAAAAAAAATTTACGCTTGTACTGCACGCCATGGACAATCAACCATAACGTTGCCTCACTCTTCTGCTGATTGCTGGATGAGATACGAGGTGCCTCCATATGGATGCGTTTTAAGGAAATTACAAATATGTACACGCTCATACACAGTTTTGGCTACCCATACTGTCATACATAAGCCTACACAACATTACAAATTTACAAATATGTATAGGTTCATACATAGTTTTTGCCATCCATACTATCATACATAAGCATACACAACATATGATCATTACAAATATGTAAACAATAGGTTTCCCCTCCAGGATGTCATACATAAGCATACCCAACATACAAACATTACGAATATGTAAACAAAAACATCTACGCTTGGACTGCATACCTTGGACAATCAACCATAACATTGCCTCACTCTTCTGCAGATCGCAAGATGAGGTATGAGGTTGTTGTTATAGCTGCTGCTACTGCCATACATAAGCATACACAAAATATAAACAACATTACAAGTATGTATACAAACGAAAAACGCTTGAACTGCATACCTTGGACAATCAACCATAACATTGCCTTCCTCTTCTGCTGATGCCAAGATGAGGTATGAGGTTGCTGCTGTAGCTGCCGCTACTGTCATACATAAGCATACACAACATACAAACATTAAAAATATGTTTACTAATAATAATCATACAGAACATACAAACATTAAAAATATGTACACTTAAAAAAATCTACAATTGGACTGCTTACCTTGGACAATCAACCATAACATTGCCTCCCTCTTCTGCTGATCGCTGAATGAGGTATGAGGCGCCTCCATACGTTTTCTCCGAGTGCCAGCCACAGTGGAATAGACCTGGCGCTCCAGGTATAGCAATAGGCATGCTTTGTTGGGCAGTCTTTAGCTCACTGCCCTCCATGTTGCGTGCGTGGATGGAGAAGCTGCACGGGGGCAAGAGGAGGATAATGTGTGTGTGTGTGTGTGTGTTTGTGTGTGTGTGTGTGTGCGTGTGTGTGTTTGGAGTGCCATCCTCAGTGGAACAGATCTGGTGCCCCGTATACTATAACATGTATGCTTTGTTGGGCAGTCCTTAGCTCACTGCAAGCCATGTTGCGAGCGTGGATGGAGAAGCTGCAAAGGGGCAAGATGTGGATAATGTGTGTGTTTGTGTGTTCTTGGAGTGCCATCCACAGTGAAACATACCCGGTGACCTGTCAACGGCGATAGGCATGCTTTGTTGGGGAGTCATTAGCTCACTGCAAGCCATGTTGCGAGCGTGGATGGAGAAGCTGCACACAGTCAAGAGGAGGAAGGATAATTATTTCAAGGTTTTGTACGCCAGCAATTTCGTGTCTAACCGTCTGCAGAATACAATACTTCCGCCCATATGTATGCGATAACCATGGAAACCAGGTTTCGTACAGGGGCAAGAGGAGGAGAATGTGTGTGTGTGTATGTGCGTCTGTGTGTGTGTGTGTGTGGAGGGGGGGGGCACGGGTTGGTGTTGGTGTTGGTGTTGGCGCTATGCTTAGGTTTCACGTAGGGTTTAGAGTGGGGGGTGGTCTAGAGATCCATCTCTTATACATGTTATCCTCCCACCCACCCCTAGCACTAAGGGCATAGGGATGGGAGGGCAAGGTAGGTGGGTGGAATCCAAGCCACAAAATCCAATATTTCCAAAATAAAAATTGATATGTTTAAATACCATATCAGCACCACATCAGTATATTTTAATACAGTATCCCGTATGTTAGGTCCCGTATCAGCACCACATCAGCGTACTGTATCTTGTATGTTGAAATACCGTATCCCGTATGTTAAGTCCCGTATCAGCAGCACATCAGCGTACTGTATCTTGTATGTTGAAATACCGTATCCCGTATGTTAAGTCCCATATCAGCAGCACATCAGCGTACTGTATCTTGTATGTTTAAATACCATATCCCGTATGTTAAGTACCGTATCAGCAGCACATCCGCGCACTGTATCTAAGCATCTTCAGGTGCAAGCTAGGTGAAACTATTCGGCCAATCCCTCACCGACCCTACGTGCACCTACTCTTTTGTAGGAGTGGCAACGCCTTTTGAACTGGATCCTCGGTTTCGTTGGTTTGTGTCGGGAGACCCACCTTCTAGGGTGAAATTCATTTTACAACCAGGTCACAACTAAACAAACAAGTCATATGCAGCGTCGCAAGTGACGCGGAAAATTGGCAACGGAACGATAGGTGGCAGCGGACTGGAGCTGACCGAATCCAGTTAGTTATGAGACAATTGGCTGACGTGTCAGGCTTCGTTTTTCTGGTCGGTCGGTCGGACAGACGCATATAAGGATAATGTGGTGGATCTGGGGGCTCCTGCCCCCCCAGGAGGGGGGGCTCCGCCAAAAAGGCAGTCCTCATGTTGGGCATGATAGAAATGCCTGGATGGCCTACACTTGCTCAATTAAGTCTCTGGGGTGCTTGTGTATTTGTAACCCTTCCTGTCACGGTTGGGCAAGTCCCTTTGACCTATTTCGCCTATTATTGTATATTATTGGCCTAGACTGTAAGTCTTTAACAAACTTACACAGAGCTCTCACGTTGGGCATGACAGCAGAGCTTAGAGTGCCTTCACTTGCTCATGTGAGTCAGTGGGCTGCTTGAGTATTTGTAGCCCATCCTGCCACGGTTTGACAAGTCTCTTTGGTCTCTTTGGCATATTATTGTATATTATTGGCCTGGACTGTGACATACATACACAGAGCACTCACGTTGGGCATAGCAGAGCCTATATGACCTTCACTCATGTGAGCAGGTGGGCTGCTTGTGTATTTGTAGCCTTCCTGTCACAGTTGGGCAAGTCCCTTTAGCCTATTTGGCCTACCCCTGGACTGTAACAAACATACACAGAGCACTCACGTTTAACAATACAGCAGCGCTTGGATGGCCTTCACTCACTCATATGAGTCTGTCGGGTGCTTGTGTATTTGCAACCCTTCCTGCCACAGTTGGGCAAGTTTGGCCTATTTGGCCTATTTTTGTATATTATTGGCCTGGACTGTAACAAATATAAGCAGGGCACTCACGTTGGACATGACAGCAAAGCTTGGATGGCCTTCACTCTCTCATGTGAGTCGGTGGGCTGCTTATAGACCACTGAGCCGTCACCTTTCTTGGAGTATGTCTCAGGCGCCATCCATCGGCAGGTGTCACAGTCTGCAGAAGGGAGTGGAGTGGAGTGGAGTGGGGTGGGGTGGGGTGGGGTGGGGTGGGGTGGGTGGGGTGGGGTGGGGTGGAGTGGAGTGGAGTGGAGTGGAGGGGTGGAGGGGTGGAGGAGTGGAGTGGAGTGGAGTGGAGTGGAGTGGAGTGGAGTGGAGTGGAGTGGAGTGGGGGTAGGGGTAGGGGTAGGGGTGGGGTCGGTGGTGGGGTGGGGTTGGGGAGGGGAGTGGAGGGGGGAGGGGGCGGATTTAGGTTGGGAGAGGGTTGGAGGGTGCCATCCATTGGCAGGTGTTACAGTCTGCAAAAGGGAGTGGAGTGGAGTGGAGTGGAGTGGAGTGGAGTGGGGGGTGGGGTGGGGTGGGGTGGAGTGGAGAGGGGGTGGTGTGTGTGTGTGGGGGGGGGGCATAGATTAGGAGCAAGTCTCGGGTGCCATCCATCAGCAGGTGTTGCAGTCTGCAAAAGGGAGTGGAGCGGGGTGAAGTGAGGTGGAGGGGAGGGTGGTGGAGTGGAGTGGAGGAAAAGGTTAGGAGAAGGTCTCGGGTGCCATCCGCCGGCAGGTGAAGCAGTCTGCAAAAGAAAGAGGGGGGGGGGGGGGGGGGGGGGGGGGGGAGGGAGGGGGGTCATAGGTCAGAAGAGATTTGAAGGGTGCCAGCCATCTGCAGGGTCTGTGAAGGGGAGTGGAGTGGGGTGGAGGGGAGGGCAGGGAAATGTAGGTTAGAAGAGAGGCGTGAATGTAGAAGTGTGTCAGGTGCGGGTGAAGCTGAAGCTGTAGTAGGGGTGGGTTAAATAGTGGTGGGTTAAGTAGTGTGACACGGAACAGAGAGAAAGTGGGGGAGCCTACAGACACCAATAGACATACGGAGCTATCAGATTGGTTGTTGAGCCCTAAGACTCTATATATATAGCAAAACAATGGTATATCAGGACATTAAGAAGGTTTCCGAGACATCTGGTATTTTTTTCACACCTAGTCTGTAACATAATAATGTGCCCTGTGCCTTCAAAAATGATTTTTTAAAGTTCAATTATTCCTTGTGGAGCTTGCTGCCGGCGCGGTCACTTACGAAACGGTCACGATATGGCCTTCAAACCAACCCAGACCCTACCCCCCCTACCCCCCATCAACACCATCAGCATACATTATCAATTCATCATTATCATCAACATTACAGCCTCTACACACACCCAATAACTTATGCACCTTTCATCCAGTAAGACACCACCACCACCCGCCCCTCTCCCTCCCTCCCCACTACCGTAGAAGTGTTATAATGAATGAGACGGTAGCCTCCCTCCCCCCCCCCCCCACCTCCCACCACCACACACTCACTTACTGATGCATGTCTCGTCCACAAAGAAGTCCCCATCAACGTTCCCATCCCTGGGCTTCTTTCTATCCACCGGAGCCTTGGCGTCCGCAACGGCTTGCACCCGCAGCTGTGTCCGAGGTTGCCTCTGGGCAGTCAACCTCGTTGGGACCAGTGCCAGGCCATGGCTCTTGCATCCATGCTGGGTCTGAGAAACGCCCGAGAAAGTACGAGCTGGACGGTTCATTCTAACGGTTGCCATCCCACTGCTGGGTGGTAACGATATCGAAAAGCCAGAAAGGAAATGGGAGTGCCTTTAATTTGCAGTGATAATTAGCTGCGGATGGGTTCAGACGTCCGAGGGTTCAGTGCAGGGGGAAGAAGTCGCTTTGAGGAGAAATTAGCCCTTGCGTCGAGCCTTCGGTGATATGGTGGTTCTGTTCTGGGTTGCTGACGTTGTCGTCGAAGTCGTCCCAATCGAAGTCCCCCCAATCGAGATGTAGATTGACGTGTCTATCAGGATGTTTAGTCTATCGCTCTGGTGCTCGAGATTCGATGGCTTTATATGAACACTGAAGAGCTTCGAATCTGCTGTGTAGTTTCTGCGAATGAAGACTGCTGGAATTATAGGGGGTTATGCAGGTGGAAAAACAACAATACAATCGAGTAATGAGACGATCTCGAGTCGGGCTTTTTTACGTTGATACCTGCTGAGTCACTCCTGAGTCACTTTCGAGTCACTCCTGAAGGTGGTGTGAGGTCATCATGGCTCACAGGTCAGTCTCACGTTCCTTCCGGAGGTCCGATCATAGGCTCGTGCCACGTTGCGTATTTAGAAGGTTCGTTGCTCACCCTTGCGAACATTCCCTTGCATTGAGAGCCCTCCTAGCTTCTAGCTAGCCCTGAGCGGCCCTGAGTTCACAAACCCCTTCTAGCTACCCCATTCTAGCTGCGCGCCAGCTCCGCACTCAACAGTTCGGCAACCCGTCCAAAAACAAACCCACCCTGCGATCGATACGTCCAGCCCTCCGGCAGTGATGCGCGCAATCCGCGCATGCCTTCGACATTCGTGAAGGATCCCCAAGTCGGATTTAATAGCCCACCAAGGGGACCCACCAACCACCAACATAAGAAGCAGCCTTCAACTCATTCCAAGTGAAGGGATTCCAACCATGTATTATAACTATGGCCCGCTAACTCCGTCCCCTATATATGAAAGGCAGGTATATATAAGGCCTACTGCCCTACCGGTATATACATGGATTCGAAAACAAGGCCAACTATACTGCGGATGTGTACACAAGTTTGCACTTAGTAGCTCGCACCCCAGCTAAGCTCTCATATATATTATATTATTTCCGTTAAACTGGTGATGAATTGGGTGAAGGCCAATTGAGTTTGATCGGGCGGGAGCTGGGCAAGAGGGTCGGGCAGGAGCTTGCAGGAGTTACATACAGGGTTGTCCAAGGATACTTAAAAATCTACGGCTTGAGACATTAGCAGGGTACTTCAAACGGACCCCGGGTGTGGACCAATTTCCTAAGTTGCTTCCTGGGGCGCAGTCAAGCCCTTAGGCTGCGTCCCACAAATTCCCTATTCCCCCTCACACAGCATCTGCTGCACGGTAAATAAGTGATACGCAACCAACATCCCGAACCTGCGTCTGCGACACGACCAATCTACGAAAGCTGCGCCTGGGACGCAACAGACCCTCCCATGTTGCGTCTGCGACGCAGGACGCTGCGTCCTGCACTACCCTGGACGTTAGTACTTAACTGTTCTACACAATCTACGTTTTATGGGTCATAATCCACGTTTCATGGGCCCAAACCTAGTAGGACACCCTTGCACTATAATCCAGTTTAGGACTCAGCGTTATCATTTAGATGTCTGACAATACTTCGGCATTCATTGACTACGATCCATAATCAACGCCACCCCAACTCCATGACTGGTTTTAAGGTCAGGGCTTCTCTTTCCAGCTTCTAGGCAGCTCTCCGAGCCAGCCACAGGTATACACCCCAATATCCTAACAGTTATAGACAGCTGATTGCGTCATATTGAAGGTGCACTGGGTTGCGTCAGGTCTGACTGAATAGTCAGGGGAGCTGTCTTGAAGCTGCTGCTTGTACCCGAAAAGAAAAGCCTTGACTCAGGTGTCCATATCCACCTCAATATCCATCTTCCCTGAACAGCCAGTCAAGGGACCTGCCTAAAAGCTGCTGCTTGTAGCTGAGAAGAAAAGCCTTGACTCAGGTGTCCATATACACCTAAATATCCACCTCTCCTGAATAGCCAGTCAATGGAGCTGCTTAGAAGCTGCTGCTTGTAGTTTAAAAGAAAAGGCTTGGCTCAGGTGTCCATATACTCCTCAATATCCACCTCCCCTGAATAGCCAGTCAAGGGAGCTGCCTAGAAGCTGCTGCTTGCAGCTGACGAGAAAAGCCTTGACTCAGTTGTCCATATACACCTCAATACCCACCTCCCCCATGTTGATCACTACAGCCTGACAAAAGGCAGCGTCCATTGTCTAATACAACCCTGCTCAATGATTCAGGTGTCTATGGACAAGTCTTGAAACTGTCTAATCTGATAACTATGCTCTCTGCTTTCTGTGGGCATCGCGCGGTGGGACTTGGAATTTGAAGGCAGTGAGAAGCCCAGAGTTGGCTGAAAAACTATGTAACAATCCAACCCAATCCAATCCTATGACACCTCAATATCCACCCCCCCCCCTGGTTGAATGCCACAGTCTGACAAGGAGAGGGGGTCTATGAGAGGCCTGCCGTTGTACTTGAGCACTACGGAAGAGGCAGTCAGGGAGTACACCTCTAGGGTCATCTTGACATAAGCCACGGTTGCTCCAGCAGCATAGGTGTGGGTCTGCGAGAAAGGGATAGGTGTGGGTTAAGGTGTGGGTGTAGGGGTAGGTGTGGGTGTAGGGGTAGATGTGGGTCTGCAAGAAAGGGATTAGTGCGGGGTTGAGGTAGGTGAGTGTTCCAAATATCCCGACTTGCCCTGGTGAAGGGGGTAGTGCAGGGCTGAGGTATGCAAGTGGTTCACAAATATCCTGGCGTGGCCCTGGAAAGGGGAAGGATGGAGGTCGGGGGTATGCAAGTGGTTAAATATCCTGGCGTAGCACCCGTTCGGGGATAAGCGCATGCCTGAGGTGGGTGAGAGGGTCAAATATCCTGGCCTAACACCGGCACGGGGATAAGTGCAGGGCTGAGGTGGGTGAGTGGTACAAAATATCCTGGCGTAACTCTGGTATGCTGATAAGTTCAGGGTTCAGGTAGGCGAGTGCTTCAAATATCCTGGTGTAGCACCAGTACGGGGACAAGTGCAGGGCTGAGGTGGGCGAGATATTCAAATATCCTGGCCTAGCACCGGTAAGGGGGAGGAGTGCAGGGCTGACGTGGGTGAGTGGTTCTTAATATCCTGATGTAGCACTGGTACGGGGATAAGTGCAGGGCTGAGGTGGGTGAGAGGTTCAAATTTCCTGGCCTAGCACCAGTAAGGGGGGTGGTGCAGGGCTGAGGTGGGTGAGAGGTTTAAAAATATCCTGGCGTATCACCAGTACGGGGATGAGTGCAGGGTTCATGCAGGTCAGTGGTTCAAATACCGGTAAGGGGCGTTCTTGGGGGACCCAGCAAGCAAAGCTACTCACATGCTCTGGAAGCTCACATGTTCAACGGCAGTAAGGGCACACAGAACGTATCGCGATCATGGCATAAGCCTCTACTACGCCACTAGTTTCCTGTTAGTTGCGTCTGGTGATGAATTGAATATGGAGATGGAGAAACTGTTGGGACCAAGATACTGGCAGGGGTACAGCCAGGGGTACCCCTGGTTCAGTAATTATCCATGGACCCCCACCCCCACCTTGCCCTTCTATTCTCGCCCAACCCCACACCCCAACAGCCAGGGTACCCCTGGCTACAGCAGCTACCTTCACAGAACCATCAGGGAGCTTCATGTTCAGTTTCACATCAGCTCCTTGCTCCTCAAGATTCTCCTCCTGCTTTCGGATGGCAGCAGCCTCGCGTGCAGCCTCTAGGTTGCCTAGCTCCATAACGGTGTCGGGGGGTAGTCACAACGGATGCGAGACAAAAAGATCGCGAGACAACTGTAGCGAGATCGGTGCCAGGTGAGGGGGCGAGTCCGATTTAGTCAAATGGTGCGCAGAATACCAGAACGCGCAGCAGAAAGCTTGGAATTGGAGCACAAAAGGGGGACTGTCACAAAAACGGGGGTGAGTTTGAATTCGGAAGTTTCGGTATCGCCCCCTCATGAAGGATCAGCTGGAGTACTTCGGTCGTACTTCATAGCAGCGGAGCCCATTAAACGGAGGCCTCCGCGGAGGCCAACCTTTTCATGGAAAAGAGGGCCTGTCCGGGCCTGTCAAATTGCCAATTTACAGTGCAAAATTGCTACTTATAACTCACTCGCTAGCCCACACAATGTCTGATTTGGGTGTATAACCGACAGAACAAATTCATCCACAGTGCATGTGAAACACACTCTTTCAGGCTGAACATTCTAGTGTGTGAACGTCGAGCGTGTTTCACATGCACTGGGGATGAATGTGTTCTGTTGCTTATATACCCAAATCAGACATTGGCATTGGGTGGGCTAGCGATTGAGTTATTGGGATGAGCAATTTTGCAGTGCAACCTTGCAATTGGACAGGCCCTACTTTCCAGTAAAAGGTTAGAGTTCACTGGAGTTCACTAGAATTTCACTTACACCAAGGTTGGTACAGCGCCGGTACAGCCACTCCCTCTCGGTACTTTCATGGACTCGAGCGTGCTCCGGACATAATTTACACTCCGGACACAATTTTTTGAACAAGAGTACTAGCAGCATGAGCAGTGAAGAAGAACCAAAAGCCCGCAACGATGTCCAGCATCGCGCACGAACTCGCGCTTCCCCAGGCGCTTTTTCAGCAAAGGATTTGCCTACAGATCATTTCGGGCCTGTCGAAAAACTAGCTTCTTCTGATTTGCGGAGGCAACGAATCGGCCCAGCTGTTGTTGAACGCGGTGAGATATTCGTGCCCTACCCCCAGTCCTGATGGGCTGCACAAAAACTGGGTGGGGAGATACCACACATATGTGTCTGAAGCCACTTGCTTAGGACCCTAGCCCAGTCTTAAGTCTAGGTCTTGGTTCCTTGGTCTTGCCTCTACATAGATGCTAAGGATGTGATTGTGTTTGATGTGGAATAAACTGTGTCAATGTGTATGTTGTGGTGGTGGGGGTGCTGGTGTGTGTAGGGGGGGGGGGGGGGGGAGGTGGGGGGGGGGGGGGTGGAGGGGGGGGGGGGGGGGGGGGGGGGGGGGGTTTTGTCTTTTTTGCTTTCTTTTCTTGTGGGTCGTTGGTTGTGTTTTGTGTTGTTTTTGTTTTTTTTGTTTTTTTTGCTTATTTTGTGTTTTTTGTGTTTTTTCTTTTTTATTTTTTTTTTTTTTTGTTTTTTTTTTTTTTTTTTTTTTTCTTTTGTTTTTTTTTTTTTTTTTTTATTGATTTTTTGTGTTGTTGTGTGTTTTTGTATTTTTTTTTTTTTATGTTTTGTTTTTTTTTTGTTTTTTTCTCTTTGTTGTCTTTTTTTGTTTTTTTTGTTTGTCTTTTGTTTTTTTTTGTTTTTTTGTCGTTTTGGGTTTCTGGTTGTTGTTTTTTTGTTTATTTTGTTTGTTGTTTGTTTTTTTTTTTTTTGTTTTTTTATTTTTCGTTTTGTCTTGTTTTTTTTTTTTTCTTTTTTTTTTTTTCTTTTTTTGGGTGTTTGTGGTTGATTGTGTATGTGTCGGTTGGCTTTGTCTTTCGTGTTTTCGTTTGTCTTTGGGGGTGGTGGGGGGTGGGGGTCGTGTGTTGGTTTAGTTTGTTTTGTCCTTTGTTGAGTTGTGGTGGTGTTGGGGTAGAGGCCTGCATAGGGGGGAAGGGTGGTGGTGTGTATGTGATGATCATGGGCCCAACCTTATTTAAAGGAGCCTATTGCATGGGGCATCTGGGTCCAGGATCAGGCGGAGTACAAATTTGTAGAATAAACAGTACTGCAGCTCATTCATAAGTGCTGAGTGAAGTCAGCTGTGTGTGGAGAGTGATAAC
This sequence comes from Chlamydomonas sp. ICE-L, assembly GCA_013435795.1. Taxonomy (NCBI): domain Eukaryota; kingdom Viridiplantae; phylum Chlorophyta; class Chlorophyceae; order Chlamydomonadales; family Chlamydomonadaceae; genus Chlamydomonas; species Chlamydomonas sp. ICE-L. The sequence goes on from JACBWV010000364.1 coordinate 6,677,725, forward strand.
ACATGTCCTGGTCAAGACTAGAGAGAAGCAGAGGCCCAGAAAGACCCGTGTATAAACATTTGTAGAATAAACAGTACTACAGCTCATTCATAAGTGCAGTGAGTGAAGTTAGCTGAGTGTGGAGAGTGATAACACATGTCCAGGTCAAGACATGAGAGAAGCAGTGGCCCCGAAAGACCCTTATGTAAACGTGTGTAGAATAAACAGTACTAAAGCACATTCATGAGTTAAGTTAGCTGTGTGTGGGAAGCGTGAACACATGTACATGTCAATACATGAGAGAAGCAGTGGCCCCTGAAGGCCCCTTCTGTAAAAAAAACTTAATGTGACAGTCTCTCCCTAATCTGATGCCACGTCACTGTTTTCCATTACGACTACGAGCAGCAGCTTCTAGGCAGGTCCCTGAGCCAGCCACTGCGCTAAACCCCACAATTTCAGCAGCGCTAGAAAGCTGATTACGTCAGCTTCAAGGTGCATCAGGTTGCTTTAGGTTTGGCTGATTAGCCAGCCAGGGAGCTGCCTAGAAGCTGCTACTCGTAGCCGAAAAGAAAAACAGTGCACCACGTTTACACCCAACACTGTTCTGGTGTTGCACTTTTGGTTCTTGCAGGTTGCTATGTCACAGTCCAGGGGTAGCCACACAGGCGAAAGGGACCTGCCCAACAATGATATCAGGAGGGGCTAAAACCGGAAAAACTGATGAACTGAATCCCAAACAATCATTTAACTAACGAGGGCCCTGAGTTTGTCCTACAGTGATAATTTGACGTTGTGATTAACTCCACTTTTGATGACAGGTTGCTATGCATAAGCTGCTCTAGTTGCATGTTGCCCCCCCCCCCCCACACCCACCCACCCACCCACAAAAAACGTGCTTGCCGCGGGGTGAGGTAAGCACATACAGATAACGCATTGGTGTCTTATTTGTGGGGGACAGCAATTTGATGTTATGATTAACTTCACTTTTGATGACTGCAGGTTGCTATGTAGGAGCTGCTCTAGTTGCATGGACTTACATTAATGGATTTTTACACCTGGCTAAGGTGAGCGCCCCTATTTGTTTGTATGGGGTTGTGTGGGGTTGGGGTGGGTGGGGTGGGCACATTCAGCAGCTGTTAGGCCAGCAGGCATCTCCCTCTAGTTGCATGGACCTACATTAATTGGTTAATACACCTGGCTAAGGTGAGCGCCCCTATTTGTTTGTGGGGAATCGGGTGGGGTTGGGTGGTGTGGATTGGGTGGAGTTGGCTGGAATTGGGTGGGTTGGTTGGGGTTGGTTGGGGTGGTGTGGGCACACTTTCAGCATCTTCCCAGGCAAAAACAGGGCTGCTTCTTTATAATGTCAGGCGCCCCTATTGGTATTCCTGTCGTTACTTGGCGGTTTGGGTTTGGTGTTGTTCACATTCTCATGTCTTGTTTATGCAGATGAGTGCAGCGGATAATGTGAGCGCCCCTATTTGTTATGTGGGGTTGGGTTGGGTGGGCACATTCAGCAGCTTTTAGGCAATGAGGCAGCTGTATAATGTGAGCGCCCCTGTGTGTATGTGGGTTGGGTTGGTGGGCGTTCACATGCGTTGCATTTCAGCTCTTTTAGGGCAAATTTGTAGGCAGGCTGTTGAAGCCTATACCGATATTTAATGCTTGCGCTCTTTCCGCGCTTTATACTGCCTATGCTTTTTCGTTATTTGTTGTTCATTGCGCGAGGTTTGGTCGGGTCGGCACCTTAGGCAGCTTTAGTGCAGAGTGCATTGGCTGTAGAATGTGTAGGCTCCCCTATTGTTGTTATTTGGGTTTGGGTCGGGTGGGGCACATTCATCAGCCTTGTTAGGCAATTAGCAGCTGTATAATGTCAGCGCCCCTATTTATTTTGGTGTGGTGTGCAGGGGAGGAGAAACCCGCTGACACAGAAGCGAGTGTAGCTGATGAGGGCAAGAGCTCCACTTAGGTGATAGCTAGCAAGGCCCTTTTCTGGCACAGGCGGTGTGAGCCCCCCCCCGCACTCTTGCGCTCCCCGCCCCCCCAATTCCTCGCATCTTGTTTCGTTGTCTGGGTGAAACGATTGGTTACAGTTCTTCATCAATTTGATGCGGTCCGCCACACAGCCCGCTCAACCTCTCTCTGCTCTCCTCTCGCGTCTCACTTGGGCCTTCTCTCACTTGCTCTCTCTCTTCCTCATCTCCCTGTTATCTCTCCCGCTTCTCTCCCTCTCTCACTTCGATCTCTCCTCGTCTCGGTCCTTCTCTCTCGCTCTGTCATCGCATCTCTCTCTCTCATAACCGCGCCTGGTGTTTCACCAGAAATAAGCAATAGCGTAGGTTGGCACATGTTACCCCTTGCGGTGCACCATAAAGCTAGCAGTGGTCCGGCCTCGACCCCAGTTCGGCAGCCCTTCGCTTGGGCTGTAGTTGCGCCCGTGGTGGTCACACGAGCCGGCCCCCTGGGCCAGCGTGGCATACCCGTGCTGTGCACCAGAGGAAAGGAAGAGCTCTGAATGTGCACCACCCCGGGCTTCGCACCAGAAAAAGAACTTCGGAAGTTGTGCGGACCCCTTGCTCTCACAGAAAAAAATATCGTAATGTTGCTTACCCCTTGCTGCGCAACAGGAAAAAGAATAGTCGGAATGGGGCACACGACCGCCGGGCAAGCGCAACCAGGAAAAATCAAGAGCGTAATGGGCACGACCGCGCGCGGAACCGTCTCACCCTAGAAAGAAAATCGTTATGGGGGCAGACCCCGGGCTGCGCACAGAAAAACAAAGCTTAAGTGGGGCAGACCCCGTGGCGGGCACAAACAGAAAAAGCGCGGGGCGGGGGCGACTGCACCAGGGCGACAGCGGCTGCCTCAAGCCGGGGAGGGCGGGGGCTGCGGGGGTGAGTGAGAGGGGGGAGGGGTAGGGAATGGCGTCGGGGTGGTTGGGACGGGGTGGACGTCGGCGGGGCGTGCTGGATGGATTGTAGTATCATGCGTCTTCGGGGGTGGGGTAGGTGAGGGCGGCGGCGGAGTATGGGTCAGGGGGGTAATCTACGGCTCGATAAAGAGTCTTGGGACACAGTAGAAACGAGGGGGGAGGGGGGGGGGGGACGGGGGGGGGCGTGGCTTGTGGTGTCTGGTCAGTGCACGTTTTTGTAGTATTTCCATTCTGTTGAAGTCTGACCCTGAGTCTGATTACCAATCTTTTAATAAGGATAAGAATAAATAAAGAAGAAGAAACGAGAAATCAAGATGAAAATGTTCTTCTGACTGCAGCACCTAGATCCTACTGCAGCCCCCTGATCATAGCTTTTTGGCAGAGCCACCCCTCCAGGGGGGCGTGAGCCCCCAGATTCACCCCGTTGTCCGTCCGACCGTCCGTCCGACCGACGACCGAGACGAAGCCTGACATGTCTGCCAACTGTCTCCGGTCAGATCCTTTGTTGCCACCTGTCGTTCTGTTGCCAGCACTCCACACCAGTTTTCTGGGTCGCTTGCGACTCTGCATAGGACTTGTCTTTTAAGCTATGGCCAGGAGGTTCTGGGCAGCTCCCTGACTGGCTAGTTAGCTAAGCCTGGCGCAGCTTGAAGCTGGCACAACCAGCTTTCGTGTGTTGTTGCCATCTTGGGGTTTGGCCCAGTGGCTGGCTCAGGGAGCTGCCTAGAAGCTGCTGCTCGTAGCTGGAAAGAAAATGTATGATCATGTCCAGACACAACTACGCACAGCTCTAGAATTCAGCACAACCACAGATAGAGCTTGGTTGCGCTCATTAAAAAATAGAAATGAAAAGAAAGGCTATGTCCTTGTTGCAATGTTGCACGTACCCTGAATCTGATGTGCTTCCCCTCTATCCCATTTGTGAATGCTTGGCGCTAATTTATTTATTTATTATTATTATTATTATTATTATTATTATTATTATTATTATTAAATTTTTCCTGTATTCTGACGCTGCTAACTGTTGATGTGTTTGTTCTTGATTTGATGTACTTCCCCTCAATCCTATTGAGGAACTCTTGACACTCATTTATTTCCCCTGAATTTTTATCCTGCATTCCCCTAATGTACGTCCTCTGAATCTGATGTGCTTCCCCTCTATCCCATTGGTGAATGCTTGATGCTAATTTTTATTAACATTTTAAAGTATTATTATTATTATTATTATTATTACTATTATTACTATTATTACTATTATTATTTAATTTCTCCTGTTTTCTGACGCTGCTAACTGTTGATGTGTTAGTTCTGAATTTGATGTACTTCCCCTCAATCCTATTTAGGAACTCTTGACAATAATTCATATCCCCTGAATTCTGATCCTGCACCCCCTATTAATTTACATCCCCTGAATCTCATGTACTTCCCCTCAATCACATCAAGGAACTCTTGACACTAATTTATTCCCCCCTGAATTCTGATCCTGCACCAGTGCACCCCCCTGATGAACGATCCCCTAAATCTGATGTACTTCCCCTCAAATCACATTCACGAGCTCTTGACACTAGTTTAATTATCCTAAATTCTGATTCAGCAACCCCCTGGTGCACTTGTTCTGAATCGAATATACTTCCCTTCAACCACATTGAGGAACTATTGGCACCAGTATGATTCCCCTGGATCCTAATGCTGCAAGACCCTGATTCTATATGTACTTCTTTCGTACTCCTATTTAATGAGAAAACTTGATGCCAGTACGATTCCCCTGGATCCTAATGCTGCAAGATCCTGATTCTATATGTAATTCCCTGTACTCCAATTGACGGAGGAACCATTGACGTCAGTATGATTCCCCTGGATCCTGATGCTGCAAGCCCCTGATTCACCTACTCTGAATGTAATTCCCCGCACTCCCATCGATGAATCATACTGGCATTGACAACAGTATGATTCCTTGAATGCATTTGTGGTTGGCTCCAGTGCAAGCAAACGGGCTGGCCCCATCAACCTCGCAGATGGTATTAAGGCATACTAATGATTTCTTTATTTATTTGTTTATTAAATTGTTCAACTATTCATGTATTTTTTTTGTTTAATTATTTATTCATTTATTTATTTGATTGATTGATCGATTGATTTATTGACTGATTGATTGATTGATTGATTGATTCCCTGATCCATGATGCTTGCAGCCACCCATCCTGAGTTTCTATGCCGCGGGAAATGGAGTTAGTTCCCATACCTTTCCGGGCCACACTGGAACAAGTGGTCGGACGGCGAGCACTTAGCACGATGGACCTGGCCAAGGAGTATGATGAGAAGTTAAAGGAGGTCGTTATTGCAGATGCAGCAGAGAAGGAGAAAAAGGCTGCTAGCTAGCGCACGCATGATAGCACTATGGACCTGGCCATGGAGTATGACGACAAGTTAAAGAAGGTCATTATGGCCGAGACAGCAGAGAAGGAGAAAAGGGCTGGGGCTGAGAAGGAGAAGACTGCTAGCATTTGCACTCGCAACAGCTTTGGGGACATTCCAAAAGGTTGTGAATTTATCCCCATGCCGTTCGGCATGTCTATGGAACTACGTCACTTTCAGACCAGGAGCACTTAGCACTATGGATCTGGCCAAGGAGAATGACGAGAAGTTGAAGGAGGTCGTAATAGCAGAAGCAGTTGAGAATGAGAAGGAGGCTGCTAGCTGGTGCACGCATGATAGCACTATAGACCTGGCCATGGAGTATGACGACAAGTTAAAGAAGGTCGTTCTGGCAGAGGCCGCAGAGAAAGAGAAGACGGCTGGAGCTGAGAAGGGGAAGGCGGCTAGCTATTGCACTCGTAGCAGCTTTAGGGTCGTTTCAGCAGGTTGTGAATTTATTCCCATGCCTTTCCGTATGTCTATGGAACACACTTTCAGACCGGGAGCACTTAGCACTATCGATCTGGCCAAGGCATATGACGAGAAAGTAAAGAAGGTTGTTATTACTGAGGCGGCAGAGAAGGAGAACAAGGCTGTTAGCTAGTGCATGCATGAAAGCACTATGGATCTGGCCAGGGAGTACGACGAGAAGTTAAAGAAAGTCGTTCTGGCAGAGGCACCAGAGAAGAGAAGAAGTCTGGGGCTGCAAAGGGGAAGGCTGCTAGCTACTGCACTCGTAATAGCTTTGGCGCTACCCCAACCGTTTTGAATTTATTCCCATGCCTTTCCGCATGTCTATGGAACACACTTGCAGACCGAGAGCGCTTAGCACTATCTATCTTCCCAAGGAGTATGAAAAGAAAGTAAAGATAGTTGTTATTGCTGAGGCGGCAGAGAAAGAAAAGAAGGCTGGTATTATTTCTTGGAATCTTTGGGTTTCACCCTGTGGCAGCCTCAGGGAGCTGCCTAGAAGCTAGTGCTGGTAGCCGGATAAAAAAATACTGGGCAGAGAACAAGAGGAATCTTGCATGACAGTTTCATATGATTAGAAAAAGAAGAAGAAGAAGAAGAAGAAGAATCGTTACAAGGTGATATTCGCTGGCAATTAGGCGTCTACCGTCTGCAGAATACAATACTTCCCCCATGCGATAGCCACAGAAACCAGGGAGTGTGACAGGGTTCGAACTCAGACCGATTATAGGCATGTCCAGCTCTTTCGGACAGCTTTATATGGTTGCAAGTGGATTGCAGGAGTGGTGCCTTAGATAAACATATTTGGGAGCATCTTGTGAACGGTGTATAGTGAGCACCAGGGTACTACATTTTTGTCGGTTTAGGTTGTGCTTTTGACGCAACTGCCTCCTTTGGGGGTTGCGCTTTTGACTCAACTGAAAACAGAAAACTGCGCGCTGCGCCCAGAGGGGGGTTTGAAATCGTGCCAATCGCGCAATCGGGCTCCAAAACCTTGCGCAATAGCGCGTGCCATGTAGTACCCTGGTGAGTACCTCGGGGATCATTATGCTTTGTTAGGTTCACTTGCACTGCTTAAAGCAATTCAGTGGATGATCTGGATTTGGGTTTAAGAAACACTTCGCATTTTGTACTTTGTACCTCGCATTTGAGAATTTGGCCTGAGAATTCTTACATTTGGGCCTGAGAATCGAGAATGCTGATAATGTACTGAAATTGGGCCTGAAAAAGTGGAGGAACAAACTACGAGACCCAAATCCAAATCATTCCCTGAATGGCTATAACATATTTGTCTTGCATATTCAAATGTATGGTGCAAGGATTTAATCGTGTTGCTCACAAGGGCTGTCAGCCTTCTGGCTGCTCGCCATCTGTGAGGCAGAGTAGATATGGCAGTGTTTTTTTCTGGGCTATTCGAAGCAGCTTCTAGGCAGCTCCCTGCGCCAGACACAGGGCGTAACCCCTATAATTCAGGAGCACTGGCAAGCTGATGATGTTAGCTGTCAGATGCACCAGCTTGCGCTAGCTTTGATTGATTAGCCAGGCCGGGGAGCTGCCCAGAAGCTGCTTCATGTTCACCAAAAGAAAAACACTGATATGTGGGTAGCAGGTTTGTTCAGGACGCTGCGTCTCGCAGCGCAGGCGCAACGTCGGAAGGTCCGTTGCGTAAAAGGCGCAGCTTTTGAAACCGGTTACGTCTTCAGAAGGAGTTTTTGAAGCAGACTGCGTCTCGAGAAGCAGAATTGGGGGTCCCCCGGAACAACCCAGATGGGTAGTATGAACTCAGCTGCACCACACTTCTGAGTACACAATGCAATCGCAAGGGTGTATACAGTCTGCATGTTGCTTGGCTGCGATATTGGTAGATCAGTATTTTTCTTTTGGTCTACATGTACCAGCGTCTGGGCAGCTCCCCTGCCTGACTAATCAATCAAAGCTATCGCAAGCTGGTGCATCTGAGAACTGACATCGTCAGCTTACCAGTGCTCCTGAATTATAGGGGCTACGCCCTGTGTCTGGCTTAGGGAGCTGCCTGGAAGCTGCTACGAGGAGCCAAAAGAAAAACACTGAGGTAGATGGGAGGAGAGGAGTTCGTATTTAGTGTAACATTGTCTCTGGTCTGTGGTATACGGGTCCCAATTCCCGAACTGCCCACTTGTATAATGAAGATTTTCGCATCTAAGGGTGGGTCTCCGTTCGCTAGCCCTAAACTCAAAAGGATCAGATACAATGCAGCGGAGGCACTCCTACATAATGAGGGAGGAGGTACCCGCAATTGGGCGTGAGATGTCGACCCACTACCAGTCACACCTGCACCTCTGACCAATCGCACCTGCACCACCGACCAATATCACCTGCACCACTGACCAATCAGACCTGCACAACTAGCCCACCACTGACCAGTGCCGCTCCTGGGACCTTTGTGTGCAAAGAATTTCACCCCGGGAGGTGCGTCTCCCACTAGGATACCCACATTCAAATTGTCCCCTGAATGGCTATAACATGTTCGTCTTGCCTATTCAAATGTATAGTGTCACCCTTAAGCCAAACCTGAAGCGAGCTAGTGTGTCTGAATGATGGCATGACAGGCATACCAATGCAGCTGTAATCTTTGGGCTTGACTCAGTCGCTGGCTAATGGAGATGGGTGGAAGCTGCTATGCGTAGCCGCCAAAAGACACAGTGACAGGAAAGCAAGCAACTTAAATCGTCAGTATTGGTATCAAGCAGGGTCCCCTTGCAGTCTTTTCGTGACTGCGTGGCTGCATTAATCAAACAGATCACCCCCGGTCACTTCCATTTCACCTCCAGATGACCAGACCAGCTCGATTCTTCCATAGGAATTGTCTTTCCGGCTAAGACCAACAGACTACACTGTCCCCTTCCCATTACATTACATTACATTACATTACATTACATTACATTACATTACATCACATCACATCACATTACATCACATTACATCACATTACATCACATTACATCACATTACATTACATTACATTACATGTTAAAGTCTACTTGACACCGCGAGGGTGTATGAGACTCTGTGCTTTAAACAAAAGAAAAAGCACCCACAAAGCAAAAAACTCCATTACATCAGGGGTGTGTCGAGGATAAACAAACCAAACTCCCAACCACCGTTTTGGTGGCGTAGGTATTAAACCCCCTAGAGCAGGACCCAGATCTCAACCACTTACAGTGAAGGAGGTAAGAAGCTAACAAATGAGAAGTCACAAGAAGAAGATAAGGAATAATAAATTACGGTGCCACTAAGCAGTCCAGGGCTTCCTGTCTTGCTCTTCTACAAGTAGAAAGATAGTCGGCTAGGTTGCTCCAAAAAGTCTTAGTGCCATTTCCATTCATAAAGGTTCTGAATGTGGAATCGCAGAATTCCACATTCCCTACGGTTAAGTCGGTATCCTCATGGACATGCCTAAAATATCTGTAAACAGCTTCTGGTAGCGGAGGCGAATATCATTATAAAAATGGCACTCATAATTTCCATAATTTCCCACAATTTCTTCCAAATTGGACTTGCTTCCAACTATCCGTTCAGCAGCAAGTCTAGTGCATGGAGACCCATCCTTTGCTTGGGCCTTGGGGTGAAAATCCTGTCATTAAAACAAAACGCAAAACAAGGAGGCTCGTCTTTCCCAAAAGAGCCTATAACGCATGTTCTGGCCACATGGAAGTGCGAGGAAGTTGCAGAAGCTTGCTGAAGAGTCTGCATGACCTCATTGACCACACACCTTGCAGACTCTTGGATAATGGGCGGAGGAGTAAGCTGAGACACGAAAATCCTGAGATCTTTTCATCATGTGTTTCATCAAAAAAATGTGCTCTGGCCAGAGGTGCTCTGGACGGAGCCAAGCCAATCTGTCCTCTGGCCAGAGGTTGAATTGGGGGGAAGAGGCTGACAAGGTGTTCAGCTGATCCTGGACTTTTTGGTGATCGTTTATTTGTATTAATGTGTTGTCATGTTGCTGTAATAGAAGCTGCTGGTCTTAGCCGGAAAGACAAGTCCTATGGAAGAATCGACCTGGTCTGGTCATCTGGAGGTGAAATGGAAGAGACCGGGGGTGAATTGTTTGATCGATACAGCCACGCAGTCACGAAATTACTGCAACCAGAGGGAGAAAATACTGCAACAGGCTCTAGCTTGTTAGCTGTCGTCGAGGGAATCGAGGAGGAGGTGTCCTTTGGTGAACGATGCAGCCGTGCAACCATGAAACGACTGTATCAGGCGGTATCAGGCGGTATCAGGGTCAAGCTGCTCAGCTGTCGGTGGGGAAAACGAGGGCGCGGTCAGCTGTGGTGAACGATGCAGCCATGCAATCATGACACGACAGCAACCGGCTCGAGCTGGTCAGCTGCCGTTGAGAGAATCGAGGAGAAGGGGACATGTGGTGAACGATGCAGCTATGGTGTCATGAAACGACTGCAATAGGCGCACGCTGGTCAGCTGCCGTTGACGAAATCGAGACAAAGGTGTCCTTGGGTGATCGAGGCATCCATGCGCTCATGAAATGACTGCAACAGGCTCTAGCTACTCATCTGTCGTTGAGGAAATCGAGGGCGAGGTCGGCTGTGGCGAACAACGTAAATATGGAAACCCTTGCGATTTCCTAACTTGCATGAACTCAGGTTTAAACTTGCTTTTTAATTTGTATTTTGCGTCACGAGAAGTCCAGCGAGGCCGGTCCGATTAACTCTTGTGCGCATTTCTCCTTTTCCAAACGAGACAGCCCATTCGTTTGGCAGCCCATTCACTTGAGCCAGATACACCACGTCCTCCTGCGCGCCTCGACAGAGAGACAGCTGAACGAGACATTCCTGCGTTCCGATGTTGACGATGACGATGCGCCTTGCGCCAGCTAGCGAACACACAAGGCGGTCAGACGCTCCGGTGGGACGCCACTGCCCAACAAGGTTCACCATTCCACGAGGTCTGATCAGGGCACAGGTAAGACGGCTGGGAGTGTCAGGTGTGCGAGCATTTTTGCAACGACAGGATCTTCATCCCCCAGGGTTTGGTCTCTATAACTACAAGCAACCCCTTATTAATATTTGAAAGGGAAAATGACACTGGCCTGACATCTAATGGTCGAAGTAGTGAACGTGACTATGACATAATGAATTATGCGATTTCCTTATGGCATGCTCAATGATTATATGAACACAAACATGGCTGAACTGGAAGTACCTGTGACAAGCTGATTTACCGTATGCGCCTTAAGTGTTGGCAAGATTAAGTATTGGCAAATGTCATTCCCCCCCTAAAAGTGGGTCTCAGAAAAGCATGGCAAAACTAAATTGGCAAAGGGGTCTATGGCTTTGACTGTCTCAAGCTCAGACTTGAAATCCAGTTGGCAAAGGGTCTTATGTTATTGTTACATTTCCTTGTTGCATATTCACCAAGTAGTCTGACCAAGCTTGCTGTAAAACCATGTAACAATTCAAAGCAGGAGCATCAAACTTGCTAGGGCTTAGTAGCCAGACCGGTATATGGCTCCAGCCAGCCAAATTGCTGGCTGGCTGGAGCCATGTAACCAAGTTCAAGTTCAAGTACATGTTTAGAAAGTAGTCTGCCCAAGCTTTCTGATAATAAAACCATGTAGCACATCAAATCAGTGACATTTAACTTGCTAGGGCTTAGTAGACAAAGTCCCATGGTAACCGTAACTTGGCAAAGGCCAACTACCTGGAGTGGTCTCAAGCTGTATCCCTAACCCGGTTTGGCAAAGGGTCGTTTGCCAAACCGTTTGCCAATACTTAAGGCGCATACGGTACTGAACGTACTAACTGTCAAATCCGCCAGTGTGCTCCCTGATTTCCGTGGATATCGCATGGGGGGACTTGGAATTGGCAGATGGTGAGCAGCCCAGAGTTGGCTGAAGAACAATGTAACAAATTCAAATTCATACAATTACTGCACGTACCATTAGCGCTCTTGGATCTCGATTCTATCTGGAATAATGTACTTGGAAAAGCTCTGATTTTTTTCACTAGACACATAGGCACATAAAAGTTGTTTGCCTTTTTCTTTTTTATTCGTGATGTTTATAACTCCCCCTTTACTCCGTCAATCCTCGGGCAAAGTTGGAGTCCAGTAGGGCACCAGGAAAAATGAAATCATCACCATCATCTAAAGCGGTGAATGTGATTTTCTTTTTGAGGACGGTTGGAGCTTGGAAGACCTACCCAGATGTTGTGGAGAACATTATACTGCCTTAGGCAGACCATTGTTGACCCAAGACAATCTCGCTCCACACATCCTTGGGGGTATTCCAATAGCCGTTACTACTTATCTGCAAACGCAAAAATAAATTATCACTGTAGCTCGAACTCAGGTCCCTGGTGGGTTGAACGATTGTTTGGGGTTCAGTCCACTAGTGCTAGTTTTCGTTTTAGCCCCTCCTGATATCATGGTTTGGCTATTCCCTTCAGCCTAACTGCCTACTCCTGGTCTGTAACAACATACATACATACATGCATGCATGCATACACACTTACATAAATATCTGAAAAATGGGCATGATTCCCCTGACTCTCTTCAGCCAAAGTTAACCCTGTACCGGGAGGATGACACATGCGAAATATCTGCCCCCCCCCCCCCCCCCCCCTCTCGAGAAAAGTTGGAAGAGCCAAAAAAAAGGGGGGGGCAAAATTTAGATAAAAACTAGCCCATGTTATGGCAAATCATCTCCTTCAGTACCCTGCATTTTTTAAATTCCCCTGACTCTCTTCAGCCAAAGTAAACCCTGAACTTCAATTAACAAACATGCCTTCATGCAATGCAGGCCTACCAGTATGAGAGTCAGGAACACGGAGAGCAGCCCACGAGAAAGTTGGAGAAGTTGCCTTTGCAAAATATCTCTACGGGGTATGATCCGACAAAGTTGATGATGAACATGGAAGTCAAGGGGTACAAAACCATCGACCAAGACCTCCTGTATGTGCACGACGTAAGTTCAATTCAATCTGTTTCGTATTTATTTGTGGTCTTAAAAAATGTACCCTGTGGGGAAGCGTATCCTCCTCCAGATATTGACATTACAGTGTATTGCATTGCATTGCATTCCAGTCCACTGCATTCCATTGCATTCCATTACATTACATTGGAAGGCTAATGCTGACCCCAGACAAGCCCACTCCACTCCATCCGGGGGGGTATGGGGGTGGGGGCGGGGGTGGAAGGTGGGGGTTGGGGGGTCTTCGAACCATCCTCACAAATTCAACAGAGCGTAAATAGATGAATATGAATCACAAACTTTTCTCTACGAGTTTATTGGTTATGGCATCCTTCATTTACATAAGTAAAGCTAGGCAAACCGGTAGCTGAGATCTATATCTGTTTGGGGTTCAGTTCATCAGTTTTTTTTTAAGCCCTTCCTATACGGTTGGGCAAGTCCTTTCAGTTTATTTCGCCTACCCCTGGACTGTAACATACATACATGCATACATATACAGAGCAATAATGCATTAGTCTCCCTATCAGGAAGTTCATGTCATGTTTTATAATGTATGTATGCATGTATGTTACAATCCAGGGGTAGGCCAAATAGGCTGAAGTTCCTACATTATAACATGTTGAATACGTTTTATGAAACAGTTTGTTTCCCTAGCTTCTGTGTAGTGTAAGCTTTCTACGTTCCCCTGGACTGTAACACACACACACAACCAATGCCGCATGCAGCACATGATTTTGATGAAAATATAGTAACTTGCTCCTTCGTCGCCACCCGAGTGACTTGTTAACATGTTATGAGTTTACCAAGGACAGTTGAGGGAAAGGGAGGTGCGAAGAAGCTTTTGAGAGTAATTATACCTTAATTGGTAAACGATTGGCCCTGCAATGCAATGCACCTGCTGAATTAAGTCAACAAATGGTTCAAGTTATCTCAGAGATAATTTAATTTCAATTCGATTTAATTCAGCAGATGCAATGCACCTGCTGAAATAGGTCTGAATTGTCCCCCAACGTTGTTTTTAAAGTATTTATTGCCATTCCATCCATCCTTCATTGGCCAATAACATACGTTGTATTAACTTCCTTCCACCAGTTCCGTCATGCACCATGCCGCATGCAGCATATCCTTCATTGGCCAGTAACATACGTTTTATCAATTTACTTACACCAATTACGTTATGCACCATGCCTCATGCAGCATGTGCATCTGTTGAGAAATATACTGAGCCTGGAGGAAGACGCGGAGCTTCGTAGGCACCTTCCAGATCCGAGAGTTGTTGGAAGGCTAACAACCTCTCACTCATTTGGATCCAGACTCATGAATCAGCGGGCAAAAGACTTGCTCGCTTACATTATGGAAGTGGCAGTGAACAGCTTCCGAGAATCAGACGTACTAGGGCCGCTTCGGGTCAAAAGGGGCAATCCCATGAGGTGTGTTACAAGCCAGCCTTTTAAGCAATTCATTCTTTCATTCATTAAGGTACATATTAATTTAGAGACAGGCCAGGTTTGGGGGTCGACCCAATTCATTCATAACATTACCATATGAAGGCCAGTGTTGACCCAAGACAAGCCCACACCACAACTCCACGGGGGGAATCCAATAGGCAGCAACACAATCAGATGGATTAGTGCCTTTACCCAGCTTTACCTATATATTCCCCCCTAGAAGCTTTCCCTAACTTGAATTCCCTGACTTTATTTTCCCTTCTTTCAGATCCATAACACAGGGAAAGGGTAGAAGGGAAGTTTGGGGTGCTAGGGAAGGGGCTTTAGCCTTCCGTCCGTCCTTACTTAGGGAAAGGGTGTTAGGGAAATTTGGGGTGCTAGTACTGATTCGTATGGATTCATGAGACCGGTAAATAAGGGTCTGGAAACACGTAGTTGATCTACGGTAGATCGTTACCAAAAGACTGTGTGTACCATATTTATATTTCTTTGCTTTCTTGCCTGTATTGTTACCTTTGGTCCCTAATTGAAGGTGCCTTGGAAGACCCACCCCGGATTGTTTTTCCGGATGCTGTGTAGTGGAGTTTCATTTGTTTCTTTACCTTCTCCCCTCCCTCCCCTTTTATTTTTCCTTTTCAAGGAAAATTTCCTCACCCAAAACCCTGACCTTCGTAAAGAAAGTGTGTGCGTGCTTCTGTGTGTGTGCGTACGTGTGTGACAAAGAAAACAAAGATACAATTAACCTGGTGGTTGGCCCCAGTGAAAGCAAACGGGCTGGCCCCCTCAACCTCACGCCTTGTAACAAGGCGTACTATTGATTTATTTTATTTGTACACTTCGTTCACCTCCTCCACTGCAAAAAGAAGTAAAACTTGCTCCAAAAGGAGTCAAACTTGCTCAACAAAAAGTCAAACTCGCTAAAAAAAAGCCGGGAAGCGGGAGGGGTCTTCCAACTAATCCTCAAATAAATACTGTTTCCATTCCATTCCTTTTTTTCTTCAGAGTCAGACAGCAGACTGGGAAGGCTAAAGGCACCCGTTTCCATTCAGACACGGAGGATTATGACTGCCGGTTCATCTACCGTATACCACACGCACCCAAAGGCAAACAGAGCAGCTCCCTCTTACTTCACAAGAAGACAAAGGATAAGTCAGGAGAGGAGAAGCATATGGCTCTCCAAATCCCCTTACTCGCGGTATGCAGGGCTTTTCACCGCGTTTTTTAATACTATTATTGTAAAAATAATAATTATTATTACCGGTATAATAATAATAATAATAATAATAATGATAATAATAATAATAATAATAATAATAATAATAATAATAATTATTATTATTATATTTTACTATATATAGTGATCTCTAGATTTGACCCCGTTTTGACAAAAATATCGCTAGATGAGATCCGATTTGAGATTCCTGCACTCAGACCCAAATCGCTATATAGGACCCTAATTCAACACAAATCGCTCCAAATCCCCCTACTCGCAGTAAGTGGATAGTTCTTCAACAGTTTTGCTTGTCATTTTTTCAGTCTCATGGTAAATATGCTCATTTGATTGTGTCCTTCAATTTTTGTGATGACTATGTTCATTTGATTGCGTGTTTCAAGTTATGTGGTGACTATGTTCATTTGATGACTAAGTTCATTTGATTGTGTGTTTTACACAATGCAGTGTCATAGGCAGGCCATAATGGAACCAAGACATGCCCGCCCCTCACACCCGGGAGAGTCTTCTACGCGTTCTGTTTTAAGTGTCTCCCAACCGTTCTAAGTGTCTTCCGACTGTTCTAACGTCTTCTAACCGTTTTAAGTGTCTTCCAACCGTTCGAAGTGTCTTCCGACTGTTCTAACGTCTTCTAACCGTTTTAAGTGTCTTCCAACTGTTCTAAGAATAAAAGCCAAGGTCAAAAAGCAAAATCAGTACAACAAAGTCCCTTCAGCCTGTTTGGCTTACCCTGGGCTACACACATATATAATCACAGAATTAAATTATCAATGTAGCACGAATTAAATGACCACTGAAGCACGAACTCTGGACCCCCATCAGTAAAACGATTGTTTGGTGTTCATTTCATCAGTCATTATTCCGTGATAGCATAGTTGGGTCCCTTATCATAGTTGGGTCCCTTTAGTTGGGTCCCTTATATCATAGTTGGGTCCCTTTAGCCTATCTGGCTACCCTTGGGCTTTAAAAACAGAAACATCTACTCAACCTAAATATACAAAATATACAAAAATAAACAAATATACAAAACCCTCCACTACACTGATACTGCACACAGGGCTACATCATGGACGACAAAATATCCAGGGGGGCGTATGCTCATGGTGTGCCCGGAGAATATTATGGTAGCTCCATCATATTCGACTTAGAAAGGTGCAGGAGAGCTTGGTTTCTGCCTTAAGTGAAGGAGAATCGAAAGGTATAGGGGAGCTTGGCTTCTGCCTTACTTGAAGTGGAATCTAAAGGTATAGGGGGAGCTTGGCTTTTGCCCAACTTAAAGGGGAATCTTAAGGTATGGGGGAGCTTGGCTTCTGCCTTACTTGAAGTGGAATATAAAGGTATAGGGGAGCTTGGCTTTTGCCCAACTTAAAGGGGAATCTAAAGGTATGGGGGAGCTTGGCTTTCTGCCTTACTTGAAGTGGAATCTAAAGGTATAGGGGAATCTTAGCTTCTACCTTACTTTTAAGGGAATCTAAAGGTTTTTTGGGAGCTTGGCTGCTGCCTTCCTTGAGGGGGAATTGACAGAAGAAGGCGAGCAGCCAAATTATTGGCTGGAACAGTTGATCCATCCACGTGACCAGTTTCAGATCAAGAATTGAAAGTCGTGACATATATCCCTTATTGACATGTATCCCTTTATAGGGTAAATAAGAAAAACAAACAAAAATGTTGGCTGGAACAGTTGAGCCATACACATAACTAGGTCCAGGTTCAAGTTCAGGTTCAGGTTCAGGTTTCAAGTTCAGGGTTCAGGTTCAGGTTCAAGTTCAGGTTCAAGTTCAGGTTCAGGTTCAAGTTTCAGGTTCAAGTTCAGGTTTGAATCCAGGTTCAAGTTTAGGTTGAAGTTAAAGTTCAGGTTGAAGTTCAGGTTCAAGATCAAGAATATAAAGAACTGACATGTATCCCTTATAGGGTAAACAAGAAAAACAACTTTGAGTGTGCATGTGTATGTGTGCGACTGTGCGCGAGTGCGAGTGTGCATGTGTATGTGCGACTTGTTGAAAGACACATATTGTGCCGTTATACATTTTATGTGGCATTCAACACGAATGAGCGCCAGTGCTTGGTGGGCTACACCTGGCCTACATCCGGTGTGGGTCAACTTGCCGCTCCGGGTAGTTGAAGCCTTCTTAATTGTCGTGACATCAGAAGATAGGGCGCTGCCCTTCGGATGCAATGTGTGTGATGTGGGTTGTCACAATTTGTGCGCATGACATCACACACTACCCTTGCAAAATGTGTGTGATTCTGTTTTTTGCTATGTAATCATGAGTCTGAAAACTGGACCCCCCCCCAAAACAATGCGTGAAAACACGCAGTGATCCTCAAAAAGATGCGTGATGTTGGCCTGTGTCACGCCATCATGTACGTTTTTGCGGCAGTACCCAAATCATGGATTCAACCGGTTTGTTCAAAACGCCTTGCTTCACACATATATTTTTGAGGGTCCGTTGCACTTCGAAGGGTCTGGGTGCGACATTGTGCAAACATAGACTTTGAAACCGAATGCATCGCATGATGCAAATTTTTGAGTCCCCCAGAACAACTCTGGTCCCGACTCCCGACATCCAGCTTTATTTGATGTACCACAGGCTGCCACAGTAATGGAATTGATATACACACAGGAATGGAATAAATGGAGATTTCAATGTAGTGCCATATACAGACATCACTCAGTGATTTTTGTTTAAAATCTGCAAGTTCTTTTTATTAGCTTAATGGTTTTAGGCCTCCTCCATGAACAGCGCTTTGGTGCTTTTTATAGCTGTTTATAGATTTGTGTAGCTTTTTATAGATTTTCAGGGCCATATAGGTTAAAACAAGAACTTTGTTTTCCTTTGTATGGCGATAATTTCGCTAAACCGGGGTCAAAACTAGCGATCGCCATA